>JAVSBS010028710.1:0-15574 GCA_033124195.1 Coracias cyanogaster
GGCTTTGCAGGAGGAACAAATCCTTTCTACTTCTGCGAAGCACCTGTAGGATTAAGACAATGCTGGTTATGTAAGGGGCGGGGAGGGGGGTGGGTTTTTATTGCTGTTATTATTTATTTATTGTGCTTCCTCGCCACCCTCCCACCCTGCGCGGTGTAATCCGGGGGGAATTGCTGTGGGGGCACTGGGAGGGCGCGGAGAGGAGAAGGGGGGTGGTTGTAGGGCTCCTGCACACCATTTGCCTTTTCTCCCCCCAAAGCACGGCAGCGCCGGGTCTTCGCAAACCTCTTTTTTGGGTGTGTTTTAGCAGCGGGAAACCGAGAGCACGGGGGGATTCGCAAAAGCAAAAGGAGACACAACCAAGGCACGGACCCTCGACGTCTCGCCTTGGTTTCGTCGTGGCTGGCTCTGTGGTGGTTTGGGGTGAATGCCCACCCTCCTGCCTCTGCCTGGCGTGTTTTCCCTTACCAGGGGTGGTGTGAGGATGAATTAGTGCTCACCAGGAGCCCAGGGCCCACCGCTCAGCGCGGGTCACCCCGGGCAGGCCACGTTCGCCCATCTCCCGTGGCGGCTGATGGTGCGTTTCCAGTCACCCCCCCCCCTTCCCCAGCCTCTCTGCCAAAAAGCCTCTCTCCCATTCATATACATTTTTAAAGAAAACACACAATCAATAGTCTCTTAGGCTGGAATTTCATTACGGGTTTCATGGCACTCGCTATTGATTGCCGCCAGGGCTGGGAGCCGCACGCCATGGGTCTGGCAGAGGCGGCCGTGCCATGGGGCCGTCCGGCCCATCCTCTGCGGGAAGGGCAGCGATGGACAGGACAGCCCTGGGTGTCACACCAGCATCGCCAGCTGCGTGCAGATCCAGGGCTGCTCTTCGCCCCTCCTAGATTTCACTCATATGAGCAGCATCCCAGCGTTTACTAAACTCCCAGATTTTACCAAAATCGAGAGCAAATCACGCCGGGAGCCCAGGGAAGGGCTGGGATGCTGGGATTTCTTCCATAAAGTGGGATAAGTGCTCTAAAGGCTTTGGTACATCACAGGCTTTCTTCTGCCCTCCCTCTGTAGGTTGCTGCTTGTTTCCAGACATGTCCAGCAGGGTTGGAAAGCCTGGCCGTGCCTGTGATGAAACACCAGGTAACCTTGTGGGGCTGCAGTTAGAACAAAGCCAGGGCTCCAAGTGGGGAACTGCAGTTTGCACCGCTGTGGGTTGGTCACTTGAAAAATCCCAACCTTCCAGAGGACTCAGGGGCTAATTTTAGGTCTGTGCCTTGGCCAAAGAGATTTACAATAATTACCGGGGTGAGAGTTGAACTTCTCCCATGACTTTTCTCAGCAATCCCTGAGGAACTGCGTTCTGCTGTGCAAAGAGCATCCCTGGTCCAGCTCCCCAGACTGTCTTTCTAAGGCTTTATTTTTAAACTGAAGCCACAGGCCACCTTCAGTGGGCTGGAAATTCTTCAGGAGTCCCAGCCTGCAGCCAGCGGGAGCTCCAGTGGATGAGGATGGGCTTTGGCGCGGATCCTTGGCCCAGTTCCTGGCCCTGCTCATCCCCGCCCCATCACTGCGGACGGGGAGCAGAGCGGCACCGCTCCCCCCTTGGACACCAGAGCCCCGTTCATCGCTAAACCCTCCTAACGGGAAGCGCGGTGCGAGCGAGGCAGAACGTGTTGCTTGTAGAAACACGGCCTTTCTGCGACGCTAAATGATTTAAATCTGGTGGTGAATAAACCCAATATCTGCTCGCTTCTGCCAATTCTCATTACGCTGGGACTCCCTCGGAGCTATTAGCTGCCTTAAAAAAAATCCTGGCTGGAAGGAGGCAAGAGCTGGGCGCAGCCAGGGCTGGGAGGGCTGCTGGCAGCCGCCCGGCTGGAGCGTGACGTGCCCTTGAGACCGTGTGCCCACAGGCATCCATCGGGCGAGCCGTGCCAGCTCCGGCAGCGTGCCCCCCGCGCCTCCCAGCAAAGCCGGTTATTTTTAATTTCATCGCCTCCATCCTCGCCGCGTCCTGGGGCAGGCTGGGGGGTTATCTGGGGAGCAAGGACCGGAATGCTCTTGTGGATTTTCCTGCAAAGCCCTGGTGCTGTGGGTTTGCAAAGGCACAAAACCGTGGTGGGGAGAGGGGACCGTGTAGGGGCAGGAAAGCAGCGGTGGGGGGTGAAGTGTTTTGTCCAGCATCCCAGGAAAACCCTGGAAAGGATGGCAGGAGACCTCTGTGGCTGTGGCACAGGGCAGCCCAGCTGTGAAACCATTCTGTGGTGCAGGCACAGCAAAAAGCCGGGCACGTACATGAGCTGTCAGCCAGGCCCTGGGCATCGCCCGGCTTGTCACAGCTGCACATTGTCCAGGAGCAGTCTCTGATGAGATGTGAGGGAAGGGTTCACTGGAGGAAGATGTCACAGGGATGAAAGCGGGAAAGAGAAGAAACCAGGGGGAAGTGCAGTTTGGTTTTATTTTTATTTGTGCAGGAGAAATTGCTTTAAAATGTCCTTTGGTGTGTTAGAGACGGCAAACAGCCAGTGACAGCCTGGCTGCGGGGCTGGAGGAGCCTTCTCCCAGGGATCCTGCTGATGTGAAGACCCTGACATGCAAATACCCTTCACCTCCTCACCCCCCCAACTCAGGACTTACCTTCGAGAGGGAGGAGAGCCCTTTTGTTTTGGCACAAAGACCGTGGCTAAAATTTCCTCTGCAACTTGAGCTTTTCCTTCCCCCTGTGCCACCCTGGTTGCACGATGCTCTCCCAAGATGACCCTCAAAGATGGACAAGCCCAGCCACAGAGCAGCACAAAGCCAGACCAGCTGAAACCCCTCTGAGGAGTATGTACAAACAGGAGGATATTCAAACAGGACCAAAGCCCATCTTCAGCTCCTCCTGGGATGACTGATGGAGTCTGGATGGATGTGGAGAGCATCGGCTGTGCTGGAGAGCAGCTTGAAGCACGTTGATGTATCCCTGTGTCCTCATCTGTGCACAGCCTGTCCCTCACTGTGTCCTGGCTCTTCTGCACTTAGAACATCTGTTCAGGGTCACATCCAGAGGCCTCTTCATATTGGACCCAGCTGAGAAGGGAGTGGTATTTGGGGTAGATGAGTGGAGGAGGGGTGCTATCTCCCCAGAACACTGCCAGGCAGAGAGGACATTTGGGGCTCAACCCTTCTACATCTCTGGCAGTGCTGGGAGCAGTATTGGCAGCAAAAAGAGGGTGTCCATCTCCGTGTCAGCAGACATGATCCATGGCTTCAAGATTGCCCATCCTGAAGTGTTCCATTCTGCCTGATCTTGACGCCTCCACAGCACCCTGCTGGGATAGAGCTCACCAGGCTCCTCTGAACAGCCCCACACCAGCAGGATGCTATTTGTGCTCTCTCTGTGTAGCACATTTTGCGGAGAGATGGTTGCGCTCAGACACCCAGCATCTCCTCTGAGGCCATGTCGCTGGTGAGAGAGTTGAGCCTCCATGGGGGAAGCCATGGGAGCCAGGCACCAGTGCTGCTGCCACTGCTCTTCTTCCTCCTGCCCATGCAAATGAAAAGTGATGCTTTTTCTGTGCTGAAACTTCCCCTCCGTGCCCGGTGGCAGGTGGAGAGCTTGCCAAGCGTGCAAGGCTTTGCAAGCAGATGCAGAGCCCTGCTCTGGGACGAGCACCCAGACACAGACCTCCGTGTCCAGGCGAGTGTGTCCACACCTGGGGCTGCAGAGCTGGAACTCCAGCAGAAAAACCCCCAAACTGCCGTGGGCTGCTCCTGTCCCCTCTCGCCCAAGGGCTCTCTGCTCCTTCGCTGCTCCCCGTGGTAGCATCTGCCCTGCCAGGGTGACCAGGCACCTTCCTGCACTTTTGCAACTGCTGCCGGCTTCTGCTGGAGCCAAGCCAGAGGGGGTTAGCTGCTCTGATATTGTCTCTGAAAAGTCCCTTTTCTTTGTGCTTTTCTGCTCTGCTGGGGCCATGCTTGAAGGATGGTGTCACAGGCGTTGTTTTGCCTGGGCAGAGCACCATGTAGGAACCAGCCATGGGAGGAAGAGGCTTCAAAAAGCCTTCCCGCACATCCTCCGTTGTTCTGCTGTCCTGGCCAGGGGTTTTCCAGAGGAGAAGCCCTCCTTGTTGCAGCAACCTTCAGCCACCTCCTGCAGCTGCATCTATTTGGTGGCCTCTGCTTGGGGATGGACGGGCTTGGGATCCCCACTTTGCTGCTCCTGACTGAACTGTTCACCCCAAGGACCATAGCACAGCTCTCCCACAGGGTCTGTCCCAGCTTGGATCCTTATTGCCTTGCTCTCCCTGGACATCCCAGATCCATGGACTCCCTCAACAATGCTGCTCCAGGGCCCCAATTATCCCGATGGTCCCTCTGCTTTGTGCCCAAGCCTCCAGCTGGTAGGAGCCAAACTCCTGGAGATTTCAGGCACACAGAAGGTTTTCCACCTTTCCTGCTTACAAATCCTCCTGCAATGACAGCTCCTTGCACCTGGCAATGGAGGGGAAACTGCTTCTCCTGCCAGCGGAGGGCTGGTCTTTGCTGTGTGGGATCCTCTCCCCAGCATTTCCCACTGTGCTGGTCCAAGTGGCCCTTTTGGTGCAGTTTCCCAGGGTTTTGTCTTTCCTACAAGCTGGAAAACGTCCTTCTGGCAACCTTGCCTTTGAACCAGTCCCATGCTGCCGGGTCAGGCTGGCCCCAGTGTTTCTGCAGTGCAAAGCCCTCCCTGCAGCTCTGAAGGCACAACTTGCACATGTGTAAAAAAAAAAACAAACACCACATTAAATATTAAAGGCAAAACCATCTTTGCCTGGACTCAGAGCAGCTCTTTAAAATGTTGGCAGCTCCAAAATCCCAACTCTCCCTTAGCTTTGAAAGCTTCTTCCGTCTCTTCAGCAGCCTGTGGGGAGCCGGTGCAAGGTATGTGTGAGCAGCAAGGCTGGGGGGCAAAGTGCCTCTGAAGGAGGTCCCAAAGTGAAGCCATGCATCTCATGGCAGTGGCTGGGAAATTCCTAAACTCTGTGAGCCTGGTTATGGAGGGGAACTGGGAAAAAAAATCCCTGGAACATCCCAGTTCTGGCCCAGGTGACTGGCAGGTGATCCCTGAGGGCAGCTCCAGGGGAGGATGACACAATGCTGGGACAGGACAGGTCCCATCCTGCCCCCATGCACTGGTTGCTCTGCAGCCCCTGCAGCATCTGCTTGTGGGGATGGTGTTTGGGTCCCCTCCAGCCATGGGGACCCTCGTGGGGGGTGACACAGTCTGAGCTGTTGCAGTGGATGGTGATGCCTTACCTGCTGCCATGGGTGGTGGGATGCTCGATGGACACAGGCTGCAGAGGAGACAGTGTTTGCAGAGCAAAGTGAGGGGTTGTGACACAAGAAGCCCTTCCCTGCCTGCTGAGGGGGTGGTCCTAGGGCAGGATGAAGCCTTCTGGGGACACCAGCAGGACCATTCACGTGGATCCAGCCGAGAGCTCTCCTCTGAGTCAAACATCACCCTCAAGTATCTAAAAACAACATGAGGCTATTAGAAAACACACCATGCCCTACAGAGCCCTTTTGTCCCCCAGGAAAGGGGGGACCCCACTGCTCGTGGGTGGCAGGGACCTGCAGGACCACCTCCCTGCACATCACCTTGCAGCATTGCCCCTCCGCCCGGCAGCAGCACAGGCAGGCTCAGCCTGCACCCGCTCTCTGAGATGGGGTTTCCATAGCGACGGGCACCTGAAAGCCCTCACATCCTGGGTGTGCAGGGCAAGGATTTGGGGGCGGGAGCCGGTGTGCTGAGGGGGTACCCCAAAATGCCACGCTGCAGACGGTTTGCTGCTGGGGGGCATCTCCCAGCTGGCTTGGGTCTCCCGTCATCCCTCCACATCTCACGGCATCAGTGTCACCTCCCTCGATCACCCACCGGCTGTTTTTCAGGATGTCTGGGAAGCATCTGGCCCCCGGGGGGGTCACAGGAGGGTGCTCAGCCCCCACAGGGACCCCAGTGCTGGCAGCCTGGAGCTGGAGAGTGTGGCCAAGCTCTGGTGGGGTGTGTGGATTCCCACCTCCGCTCCCTCCCCGGCTATTTTTGGCAGACCACGTGCTGGTCCCCAGCTCTGCTGCTGGCGGGGACGGTTATTCTGGGCAAAAGGAGACGTCAGAGGAGATTGTGCCAGGGCTGTGGCGCTGCCTTCGGCCCCAGCACCACTTCTTTGCGGGTGGGGTGGCTGAGCTTTGCTTCTGCGGGTCACGTTGGGGTATTTTCACCCATTTTGTGTGAGCACTGAGCTCCCAGGGACTGTGCAATAGCAGCAAAGCACCAGGGTGGGGGACAAAGCACCATGCCATGGGGACAAGGCACTAATGCAATGAGGACAAAGCACCGTGCCATGGGGACAAAGCCCCCTGCAATGGGGACAAGGCACTAATGCAATGGGATCAAAGCACCATGCCATAGTGATGAAGCACTAATGCAATAAGGACCAAGCTCCATGCAATGGGGACAAAACCCGCTGTGATGGGGCAAAGCTCCATCAATGGGGCCAAGGCACAGGGAGTGGCTCAGCACAGACACCCGTGGCACTGCCCATCCCCGTGCGGCCATGGACAGAGGAAAGAACGGGGCAAACAGGTTAGAAGAAAGGAAAAGGGTGTAATTTATGCCAGCTTGGGTGGGCCCTTCCTCCCATCTGACACCCACACTCTTCCCGCAGTCAGGCCACAACCGCACCGTGCCCAAGTCACCCACGCATGCCGGCAGGAGCGGGGGCACCCACGGTGCTGCCTGGCACCGGCACCTGCCCTGCGCTGGAGACTCCTCCCGTGGCCGAGCACATCTTACCTGTGAAGCCAAAGGGAGATGTTCCTCTCGCCACTGGTGACACCACATCAGCAGCATGCATCCCTCCCTCCCCTTAATGCCAGCACAACCTTGTCCCTTCAGGTCACTGGGCCATGCCAAAAGCTGGCACAGGCTCCAGCTTGCCAGCCAGCAGCCAACTCTCGGCAAGGGCCATTCCCAGCGGAGCTGCTGGGGCTGAGCTGCCTGAGCTCTTTGTCTTCCAGCGGAAACATCCACTGGGGATGGCGAGAAGAAACCGGCCGCCCTGAGACACCACAGGGCTACGAGCCGGGGTTTTTCCAATTAAAAGGCCTCGTGCAGCTGATGACTGAGCTTCCCACCCAGTGCTAATGGTTGGGCTGGGCTGGCAGGAGGATGCTCATGGAGCAAGGAGCTGCCGGCTGTGCTAGCAGAGAGCACTCCCAGCATGACTCCAGGATCGATGGCTGGGGCATCATTCAGGGAAGCACCACCAATTGCCGTGGTGTTTTTCCCTTGGTGTTCCAATTTCCAATGTTTTTTTCCCATTGCAATGCCAGTGCCAGGGGAGACCCTCACGCCAGCATGTTGCAGGGTTGACAGCTCACAGGCAACTGTCCTGCGCTCGTTGATGTTAAAAAAAAACATAATTAAGGAATAAAAGAATAACCAGTTTTGGAGGTGCAGCATTTCCGTGCCCACTCTGGCTTTGCAAACTGCCCTGCTGCCAAAGCAAAGCCCCATCCTGGGGCATCCCTGGGGAAGCAGCAACACAGGGAAGGGATTTTCAAGCCCCTGTGGGGTACAGCATAACTGGGGGCAGTGGGACCCCTAAATGTCCTTGGGCCACCCCCGGTGCCCTCCCCTGAAGGCAGGGAAAATGGAGGGCAGGGGCTTGGCCCAAGCTACCATCCCTGTGGGGAGCAGGGGCTTCCTGGGGTGCCCACGGCCCCTCCGGCATCCCCGTTCCTGGCCCTTTCCAGTGTTTCCACCTTATGCGCCTCGTTTACATTTTCCTGCCTTAACAAGAACAGACTTTGGAGGGGGGGAGTGAGGTAAATATTTTTCCGCTTCCTCTCGGAGCTGGAAAAGCCTGTGAGGCCCATCTCCAGGGAGACTCTGTAAATAAGACGGAGGGGGAGGACGGGGGGACTGCTCCATATGCTGCACCAGCTTTCGGCCCCGGCTTGCCATCAGATGTCTAACACAACAGGAAGCAATAAAACAGTTATTACCAGGCAGCACCTTCCAGCACGGCCACGTGGAGGAGCCGGCCTTTGCTTTCGCCCTCCTTGCCCCAAACCCGGCTTAATAACAGGGCTCCCCTGTTACCAGGGTTATCGGGGCTCCCAGATTATTAGGGTCATGGTGGAGCTGCCCAGCTCTGCTGCAGCAGGGCACGGTGCCACCCCCCTGCTGCTGCGATTTCGGCATTGAGAGAGCCCTGCTGCGATTCCCACGTACCCCATGTCCCTCCACCAACTGCTGTCACCTTGCGTGGGTCCTGATGTCCCAGGTGGGGATGGCCACGTGGGAAGAGCATCGCGGCAAACACACCTTGGCCAAGGGCAGTCCCGGCATTCAAACCCTGCTGTTGTTTTTAAAACAAGCCCCAGCTGCTCCACCTATTAGGAAAGAAATGAGAGGGATGATGGCTTGGAGAAGGTAAAGCCACGATGCTCGCCACGCGCCCTTGGCCAGTAATTTCTGCCGCATGGCTGTACCTCCCGGCTGAGCCAGAGAGTGGTTTCGAGACAGATGTTGAGCCTTGATTAAAGGCATCAAGCAGTGGAGATCCACCACCATTTTCCTGCCTGCTTACAGTGGATAATTAGAGCCACTCTTCCAAATATACATAAAATTGATCCCCATGGCCAGGCTGGTTGGGCTCCTGCCTCCTACATCCAAACCCCTTAGATCTTATCTCCTTTTTTTCCCACATGAACTGCATCCGCTGTGATGGCCCCTGAGAACCCCCAGCCCTGCTGTTGATCTGCTGCATTTACTGGGTACACCCTGAACTTAAACTGGATGACTGGGCGTGTTTCCCCGGCGCTGGCCCTGCGTGTGTTTGTTTGTGGAGCTCTTTCCTGCTGGCGGGGAAAGTCTCGCTCGCATCCTGCGCGCCGGGCGCTGGCTCTGCTTTGCTCGGCTCCGCTCAAACCCTATCGATCTCGCTTTTCCATTTGCAGAGCGGGCACAAACACGTTTGCTGCTGCGTGTTAGTGGCTCTGGAGACCCGTTGCCAGCAGGAGCTGGACTGGAGGGACAACGCGCCTGGCCAGGGACCTTTAGAAAAATCATATTATTATTTCTTTTTTTTTATAGCACTGCAATAATTGCTGCTGTGGCTTACACTGCAAGCATCACTCTGCTCCTCCCGCACATGGATAAGCACTGACCGGGCTGCCGGAGCACCCGGCACCCCCTGCCCGGCCAGAGCTGGATCGGGCCCCTCGCTGCTCTCCCTGCCCGGGGGCAGACGGGGTCTGTGCTGCAGCCGAAAATCCAGACAGAGTGGCAGCATCCTGGCAGAGATTTCTCTCCTGCCTCCTCTGCCCACGGCGAAAACTGAACTTGTGACCCAGATGTGAGCAGCCTGTCATCGCATTAACCATCCGGGCTTCCTCAGGAGCCTTTTATTACCAAATAAACGTCCACCAACCCCCTGAAATTCAGCCTGGGTCTCTGAGATGGGATGGAGGATTTGCAGGTTAAATGGATATAAAAAGCACAGGTTTTCCCATAATTATTTTCCTGAACATGTCGATACTAATTAAAATTGTTTCCCATAATCAAATTTAAAACGTCGAGGGAGAGCAAGGGGCCGCTAAAATCCTTTTCTTTTAAGTCACTTGGGGATAAAAGGGGCTTTTAAAATCAAATTAGAAAAAAATGCCTTCCCAGCTGATTAAAAAAGGCAGAGACCCAGCAAGGGCCAGGCTGTGGGGACTTTGGAGGTACCCTCTGAACACAGCCAAAAATGGGGCTTGAGGGGTGTAGGAGCTCAGGGTGGGTGCAGGGGTGTGGGTAAATAGGGGTGTGCATCCATTGGGGTGTGCACCCATAGGGTGAGGGTCTACAGGGGTGCCCAGGGAGGCGCTGGGAAGCTGCTCAGCGGCAGCAGCAGGATGATGCAGTGCAATACCTGCCCTCACACCATGGACCGAGGAGCATCAAGGCCTGTGCAGAGATGCTGGTGCATCCCCCACGCGCTGTGGGTGGCAGCCACATCCTTTCTCAGGGCTGAGTGAGCCCCAGCGGGAGCACATGCTGCATCTGGAGCCTTCTGCATTTGGGGAATGGCAGAATGGGGCCAAGGGGGTGCTGCCCATTGCCACGGCTCTCCTTGCCTGGCTAAGGAGAACTGAGCTGGGCTCTGAGCGAGCACATCCCCAAAAGGTCACCCAGCACAGCCGGTGACACCCAAGCGATAGGCTGGGCAGGGTGTGACGCGGCGGCTGCACCGCGAACCCCGTGTGCCAGGGCAGCCCCGCTCCCGCTCCTCACCGGCCACCACAGCGTTTACCCTGCCCGTGACAAACCCCGCGCAGGGCGAGCTGGTCTGTAGCTCTTGCCCCAGGTTGGGGCTTCTGCTTCCTTTAACTGATCCCTCCCTCTGGAGGGGAAGGGGATTTGGGCACAGCGGTGCCGTGCCCTGCCCTGCCCCTTCCCTGGCCTTGCCAAGCTTGGCCCAGGGGTGCCAGGAGGTGTCAGGGGGCTGGAGGAGACATCTCAGAGTGCCCAGCCACCCAAGGACACCCCACGACGTGCAGGGTGTCTTCCCAAGCACAACAATTGTGGATTTTTTTGTGCCACCCAGGAGCATCTCGCTGGCTGTTCCAGTGCAGGCAGCTCTGCGCAGAAGGGACAAAGTTTCTCCTGGAACCCTGCAACCCCCCAGAGCCCTGAACCTCCCCGGCTCTGCCCAAGCCCTTTGCGTCCTGCACGTCTCTAGAAAGCCGCTCCAAACACTTGGCTGAGGTGCCAGCCAGCCCCAGGACCCGAGAGCCCTCCCCACTTTGGGCTTTCCCTGCCTCCGGTCAGAGGTTTTTGGCAGCCGAAGCCGGACTCTCGGGAGCAGCAGTTGCTGGCTGTCCGGGACACCCTGACGTCCCTTAGCTGCTGTAAGATCACCAGGGCTGAGACGAGCGAGTGATGCGATAACCCAAGCGCTGCCAGTGCTTGCCGCGATACCCCGGGTGTGTGCAGCTCCTCTCCGGTGGCCGGTGCCTGGGGAAGGCAGGGTCCTTGTGCCAGGCAGCGGCAGTAGAAATTGCTGGAAGCCATAAACCAACGTGATTAGAAGAGAAAACACCTTGCATCTAACCCCTGCCTTCCGCAGGAGGGGTTTTGGGACAAAAACCCAAGGTCAGAGCCTGCAGAGCAGCCCAGCCCCACCAGGCCGGGACTGCTGAGGTTCCCCAGGGCTGGAAAAGCAAGAAAAAAGGAGGATGATGAAGGTGGGAATCACAACCAGCTCCCTTAAAATTAGCCAGGCAAATTGACACCATTCAACCTGAATGCCTTGACCAACACCTGCATGGGGAAAACAGCATCTCACTGGGTTTGGAGGCTGCTGGGCTCAAGCCCCTCTGTTCCCATGGTCCCTCCTTCGCTGGGACCTCTCTCCTGGCCCACGGGATGCCGGTGCTCACCGGCAGCCAGGATGCTGGCTCCAGCACGCGGGGCAGAGGTCCTGCCCTTCCTGGTGCTGCGAGACATCACTGCCTTTAGCTGCTGTAATGGGGTTCTAAAATTAGCTGCACACTCTGCCCTTGGACTCGAGCAGGACATTTCTCAGTTGTTTGATATCAAAAGTCCAAAAAAAAAAAAGAGGAAGTGAAGCACAAAAGCAAGCCAGTCAATGCATGTCTAAGTTTATTTTATCACTTGTCCCGCAGAACTCAGCCTCTATTTTAAGTCATTTATGAAGAGTACAAGTGTGAATAGCTGCAGAAGTTTTGCAATTCCAAGACACCACACAGAGCTTCTAAAAAAAGCAAATTTAACCTTCCCAACAAAGCCTCAACAAGCAGCCTGTCCTTCCCTGGATCATGTTTCCAAGCTACCGATTCCAGGCAGCAAAAGCTCATCTCCTCCACATCTAAAGTCGATTAGTTTATGAAGAGGTCCCTGACATATGGTGGCATCACCCCCTGAGCCCCTCGCTGGCATCTTGCCTCCCTTCCGGACGGGCTCGGTTTACCCCGCGCCGAGCGGGACAGGTGTGGGTTGGTCCCTCGGGGTTTATCCCTCCCTTCAATTTATGAGTATTTTACATTTTGCCGCGGGCCACAGCTCCTATAAATAAACCCGGGCTGCCCGTGGCAGATGTGAAGCCTATCGCTGCCTGCACGCTCCGTTAGAGGCCTCAGCTTCCCAGCAGCGTGAACGTGAACAGATCTGAATCTGAATGAAATATTAATTGGAAGCAACGCTATGCTCCTGTCTTCGGAGGGGAATTTTAATTGAGCACCAGGCTAACAAGCTAATGTCTTCCTGCACCATGCGCTTGCAGCGAGCCACGGCAGGACAGGGGGTGGTGGGACCTGCTCTTTTTAATCAGAGCCTCTCCTGTCACCTTTTTCTCCCCAAATCAACCCAAATTAGCAGCCCAGTGTTCACCCAGCAAACCCGCCACCAGCAACTGCAGTTGAGCAGATCAACGACAAGGCACCTAAAGCCCGACATGGGCAGGTACTGCCTGGGATTATGTGAAGCTGTTGTACCCAGAGGGCAACCAACACTTGGTGGAAACACCTCAGCAAGGAGGTGGTCCAGAGCATCCCAGTGAGATCACTCCTGACCAGCAACACCTCCCTTCGTGCCCATTAAGTCCTACCTAGACAGGCTGTTTTCAAGCTGATGGCTGTGCTTCAAGAAAAGCATCTGCTGGTGCTCGGCAGGGTGATGGGAGGTGCTACAGAAGGTCCTTCAGATGGAGCACAGGGCAGAGCAACAGCTTCATTTGGCTTGAGAGGCAGTGAGAAGGCAACGTGCTGAGCAACCCCCGTCTATGGGGATGGATGACTTTTATCTGCAGCTGCCTCACTTGGCCTGTCAGAGCCCGGCAGGACTGCTGGCTTTCTGATAATTCAATAAACCTGAGCAAAAGAGGAATCCTCAAGTATCACAACACTTGAAAAGGCAAGTCTGGGAGGCTGTTTTCCACTCCCCCACCCCATTTTCTGACTAAATACAGTCCACCCAGTGCTGGACTCAAAACAGGATGGAAAGAGAGGTTGCATCTGAGAGGCGTACCTCTTCTCTTGCATTTTTCCTGTATTTTGGTAAAGACTGAACTCTCTGGGACATCAGGAGGACATGGGCCTCCTCCAGGGAGGAAGGGAGGGCTGGAAATATTGTGTCCTGCAGAACAACGCTCCATTAGCTGAGGCTTTTGATTCCAAGGGCGGGAGCGGGGGAGGATCATCACTTCCATCCTACGAAGCAGAAAGCAAAGCTATAGCGAAGCAGCTGGCAGGGAGCGAAGGGACAGATCCTGCCGCAGGGTGAAAGAGGAGCCAGCGCCAGCGGGTCGCGTCCATCCATCACTGCCACATGTTGCCTGTGTCCCCGTTCTCATGGAACTTGTGGACGTGGTCAGCATACCTGTGGAAAGGGGACAGCCGCGTTAATGCGCAGCAAGGTCTGAAGCGCTTTGTCGGCCAAGCAGGAGACGCTTCATTTCTGAGCACTGGCCACCATCATTCCCACCACGCTTTCCTCCAGCCATCGGCAGCAGTACCTGGGAGCTGCTCAGGGCAATGGAGCCAAGGCACAGGCCTGATCCTGCTCTTCAAGCTCTAGCAAGGCTTCCTCACTGGGCAAGAACTGCTCACGGGAAGGGATTTCATAGAATCATGGAATGGTTTGGGTTGGAAGAGACCTTAAAGATCATCTAGTTCCAACCCCCTGCCGTGGCAGGGACACCTCTCACTAGACCAGGTTGCTCAAAGCCCCGTCCAACCTGGCCTTGAACACCTCCAGGGATGGAACATCCACAATCCCCCTGCGCAACCTGGGTCAGTGTCTCACCACTCTCAGGGTAAAGAATTTCCTTCTAATTTCCAATCTAAGTCTCCCTTCTTCCAGTTTGGACCCATTATCCCTCATCCTATCACTACAGGTCTTTGTAAATGTCCCTCCCCAGCTTTCTTGTAGGCCCCCTTCAGATACTGGAAGGCTGCCATGAGGTCTCCCTGGAACCTTCTCTTCTCCAGGCTGAACAACCCCAACTCTCTCAGCCTGTGTTCATAGGAGAGCTGTTCCAGCTGATCATCTTTGTAGCTCTCCTCTGGACCCTCTCCAACAGGTCCCTGTCCTTCTCGTGCTGGGGGCTCCAGAGCTGGATGCAGTGCTCCGGGTGGGGTCTCACAAGAGCAGAGTGGAGGAGCGGAATCACCTCCCTCGAGCACCTGACTGAAGACAGGTGGTTGCCTTGCTCCAGGCACTTTTTCTGTCCCTCCCATCCTCATTGGATTAAAGAGTTTAAAACCCAATTAACTGCCCTCATGTGCAGGACAGAGGTGCACCAAATGGTGCCCCCAATAAAATCTGCTGCACACCACCACGCTCTGTCCACCGAACGCCAGGGCCGGGCTGACCCAGGTTTATCTCACACCCACTTCTTAGCACAGTAGGCGGCACAGTCCCTTCCCACGCTCTCGCTCCAGGCCGTTTTGTAGAGCACCTGCAAAATAAGAAATACCATCAGCTCTGCTTTCGCCTGCCCCTCTCTGCCCTCCCTCGCAGCAGCCTGTGTCCCCACGGTGCCATCCCCCCGTGCCATCCCCGCTGCAGCATTCTGCAGGCGCCCGTGGCTTTTGCACATCAAGCCGAGACAGAAGGCGCTGCTCTGGGCAAAAAATCAGGTTTCCAACCTTGTGCTGCACAAGTGGAGAGCCCAGTGCGTGTTTTGGGGGTTGCCCTCGGGATGGTCAGGGTGACTTTTCCCACAGGTTTTGTTTTGGCTGGGCAGTTGGTTTTTTTTGGCTGCCACAGCTGTGGTGGGTTGGGGCAAGGCGGGAGCGCTTGAGGCTGCACATGGATGGAGATGTGGGTTTGGCACAGCTTTAAGGAAGGTCACTGCTCAGTTGGGCTCCTTTATCTCTTTGTGCCCCTCGGTTTCCATTTCAAGGCTTTGTTCTGAGGATGTGGGGAGGTTTCGCAAGGAGAGAGAAGCCCTCCTGTTCCAGGGGTCTGGAGCACAAGCCTTGTCAGGAGCGCCTGAGGGACCTGGGGGTGTTGAGCCTGGAGAAAAAGAGGCTCAGGGGAGACCTTCTGGCTCTTGACAACTCCCTGAGTTGTTGGAGCCAGGTAGGGGTGGGGCTCTTCTCCCAAGGAACATGCAACAGGACAAGAGGAAATAGCCTCAAGTTGGGCCAAGGGAGGCTTAGGTTGGACACTGAAAAACTTCTTCCCCAAAAGGGTTACCAAGCCCTGGGACAGGCTGCCCAAGGCAGTGGTGAAGTCCCCATCCCTGGAGGGGTTTAAAAGCCTTCAAAATGTGGTGCTGAGGGGCAGCAAGGGCAGTCCTGCTCCATGCCCCCTCCCTGGAGACATTCAAGGACAGGCTTGATGGGGGTCTGAGCAACCTGATCTAGTTAGAGATGTCCCTGCTGACCCTAGGGATGTTGGACTAGATGACCTGGGAAGGTCCCTTCCAACACAAACCATTCTATGATTCTATGGTTTAGTGGTGCCCTGGCAGTGCTGGGTTAGTGGTTGGACTTGATGATCTTAAAGGTCTCTTCCAACCAAAACAATTCTATG
>JAVSBS010028711.1:0-13885 GCA_033124195.1 Coracias cyanogaster
CATCCCTGGCACCATTGCAGGTGAGGTTGGCCGGGGCTCTGAGCAACCTGCTCTAGTTGCAGATGTCCCTGCTCAGTCCAAGGGGGTTGGACGAAGTGATCTCTAAGGTCCCTTCCCACCCAAACCAGTCTATGATTCAGTGACATTTTTACCCTTTATCCAGGTGCTCGAGTTGATCTCCTCTCAGACACACTTCCTAATTTTCAAGCCCTGCCCATGAAATCTCTAATCACCGCTTGCCCTCCATGGCCATGCCCTGGTGTGGGGCAGGAGCTGGGCTGTGGCAGCCCTGCTTGAGAAGCAGGTGGCTTGCAGAGAAGAGTGGTTCCTGGTGAGGAATAGGTCGGGGAGCCATGGCCACCCCTCCTGCCAGGCGTCCATCACACCGACCACGCAGCGATCCACACTGGCCATCCCCAGGAGGCCACAGGGCCGTTTCCTAAACGGTCTCTCTTTTTCTTTCCTGTTTTTGTTCCCTTTTCTGTTGTTTTGTTTTATAAAGAACACATTGTTACAAGAGCTGGAAAATACCCAAAAGCAGATAGAGGAACACCAGCACGACAAGGTAAATGCTGCTGCAGGGAGCCTGCCCTAGGGACCGCGCTTCCTCCTAATCCCCAGCTAATGGCAGTGGCACCTCCTAAAATACTCTAGTTTTGGAGGAGCTGGGCCCAAAGCACCCAGCAGCAGGAGGCCACAAATTAACCCTCACAGAAGCTGCCACTCACCTCCCTGGAGAACCCTTGTTCGGTTCCCTAACGGGCACGTCCAGTCCTGTCTCCGTATTTCCATCACATTTGTCCATCCCTGATTCCCTGCCGAGGACAGCAGCGAGGCCGGGGTGGCTTCGCCCATGTGGCTTGAGGAGGATTTGTCTCAGTGCCCTTTGGTGCAGCCTGGCTGCTCAAGCAGCCACATCTCCTTCACCCCTGAGGCTTTCTCAACCCCCTCACTCAAACCGGGGGGAAGTTCTGCTCCATGCCCAGCTTGCAGAAGCCCCCAAAGTTCTTCACACCTCGCCTGCTTTCAGATAAAGCATCTAAACAGGGTCTGCAACACAAGTCCACATTGGCCTGTGCTGGGAAGCTTGAGGATTGCAGCTTTTCAAAGCAACAGGAGCTTTTGGGACGTGCCCCGTGTTTCATGCATGGTTGGGAGATCGGTGCTTGCTGTCCCCCTTGCCCGAGGCCTTGCTCCCCAAGATGTGAGGACGTGCGGGTGCTGCTCTTGCTTGCAGCCATGGCTGCTCAGCTCGGCAGAGCTCAGAGACTTGCATGACCCCTCCAGCACGTTACCCACCCAGCTCCAGCCTGTTTGCCCGTGGGACTGGTTCCTGCTGTGCCTGAAGGATCCCACCTCTCCTGCCCGCCTGCAGCCTCCCCTGTCGCATCTCCGGCAGGACAGCATGGCCACGGCGTGCCGGTTCCTGGTGGGGCCGGGGCTGGCAGCAGGAGGGACAGGACCAGCACCAGATATGGCTAGTGGGTCCCTCGCTGCCAGCCCTTTGCCAAGGCAAACGTCCATATGCGGCCTGGAGCAAAAGCAAAGCATCTTGGTGGGACCGATTTCCCCTTTGTCTCTCAAACCAGCATCAAGTGGAGCATGTGTGTGTCCGTCTGTCTGGCCTGTGACCCTTCCCTCCCTTCGTGGCATCGCCCCAGCATCGTCATTCACTGTCTCCTGCATGAGCTGTTTCTTTACCCATGTGTCAAAGGTGCTTTGAACCTGGGATGGGGAGTTTTAAAGGGAATACAAACCTGGAAATAGCTGCGGGTGTGGATTGCCCCACACTTGGCTGCTCTTCAGAGCGACACCAACCCCTGCCTGTCTCTTGTCTTGCCCTGCACAGCGACGGTTGTCCGACGAGATCGACAAACTGAGGCTGGAGGTCGATCAGCTCAAGACCAGAAGCGGGACGTTCGTGGAGAGCGTGCACGCAAGGTGAGAGCCGCCTGCCAAACCCGCCAGCCTGCGCATGCCCCGCTCGCCTCCCGCACCCACAGCTTTGGGGCTGTTTTGCTTTCAGGGCCCCAAAATGCTGTCGGCATCAAGCATTTCTGGCTTCATCAAGCCTCGGGGTGGGACTGCGGGGTGGTTCATCACAACAGGGTTGGCTCTGGCTGTGCTGTCTCTGATGTAGCTCTGTCCTGGGATCATAATAGCCCAGCCCAACTGAATGGCCCCAGATTTGCTCTTCTAAGGGAAAAAAAACACTGACCATCATTTCTTTTTCTGCATAAAGGACTTAGGGCTTAATTTTCTATGAATGCTGAATGTTCACCAAACACCTTTTCCCCTGCAGTGTGCTGGGGATGGGCCAGTGGAGAAGGAGGAACCTCTTTGGAGGTGTTGCAGGCAAAGGGGAATGACCCCCTCCCTCATTTTTTCCCCTCCTCTCTACAATGGTCCTCCCCCACCCTTCCAGTTAAAGTCAGCTGGGAGATGAGGAGGTCCCAGCCCCGAGCATCAGGAGGAGAGGTGAGTCCATCAGGTCTCAGCCTCCAGCAGTGACCGGGGTACCCAAGAGACCTGGGGTTGGAAAAGGTGGGTTCCAGGACAACGTGTAGCCTGCTGCGTTGCTGCGGCCGCCTGGGACCACATCCTCTCCCAAGAACTTCCAACATGGGTTAGAGGCAACGAGGGATCAATGGGAGCAACCAACAGTGGGGAAAATTCACCTCTCAGGAAGGTTGGAAAAGATGGAGAGGAGCGAGTATAACCAGACTGAAATCTGTCAGCAGCTGTGGCAGGGAGGAGAAGGCCTGGAGGCCCCGTGTCTCTCATGGAGAGAAGAAACAGTGAGGAAGAGCTTGTGGAGATGAAGGATAACTGAGTGCCAGAGGAGTGTCTGGAGCATGTGGGACCTCTTTGTATGCATCTGTAAGAACAGGATGGACTTTTAAAATTATTATTATTATTTCTTGGAGGGAAAAATCAGCAGGAAGCTTGAGTTACAGAGGCCAGAATAATCCCTCAGCTGAAAGGTCAGCTCTCGTCTAAGGCGCCTTCATCTGTTTTTAGCTCCAGAGCAGTTTGTCAGTGGCTCCACAGCTTAAATCCCCTTGAAACTTGGGCTGAGCCTTCAGCTGCAAACACCAAGCTGACACCAAGCCAAGCTGCTTGTGGTAGCAGTTTCATCTGGGTTTGATGGGATGCTGGGATGTGGAGCCCAGATCTATATCTGTGCTGGAAACCAGACCCACCATAGTGGAAAACAAGGATCTGCCTTGGACAACTGCTTTTGTCATCTTAAATCAAAAAACCCTCATGCCTCCTATGGCAATGATGTAGGGAGGAATGACCCCGTGCTCTGGGAAGGTGCTTTGTGCAGCTGCGAAGTTGGGTCTTCAGGGTGAGGAGCATCAACCAGGCAACGTGGAGATATGCAATGAGTACCACGAGCAGCAGGAAGTAGCCTCGTGTCCAACACGTTCCTCTACCTGGCACAAGGACCTGCTCCAGGTACCAGCCCGAGCATGGAGGAGGAGGATGAAGAAGTCCCACCTGGTTTCTGCTGGGACACCTCAGATGATGCTCATGTTTCCACATGTGGAAGATCTATTTCAAATGGGATTTATGCACCAGGGTTTGGGTTTTTTTCATGAAAATGTTGTAGAGAACATAAAAAAGAGAAAAGTGCCCTGGCTAGCCCTTGTTCTGTACCATGGAGATGGAGAAGACAGGCACAAGATGTGCTGTATGTGTTGGGAGGTCTAAGCTGTTCTCAAGAGGGAAGGATGGAAGGTGACTGTTCAGCCCATAGCTTCACAGCAGACCCACCGCACACAGTGGTTTTGGCCCAAACTGGCTGGATGGCCCCATGGGTGCTGCAGCAACAGGATAGAGCCCAGGGCTGAGCTTCCTGCACTCCGTGAGCACATCTCCAGGGCCAGCATGGGGATAAGGGGCACCTTTTTCCAGAGCCTAGTTTGGCATCACTTCGGGCCAAGCAGGCAAGCTTTGCTGGTGTGGGCATCCTGGAGTGGCCTCATCCTCCTCCTCTGTCCCACTGCAAGAGGAGCAGCCTGGAGATGAGGGCATCCTTGCGTGGAGCAATGCCCATGACAGGGCTCTTTCTCCACAGGTCCCATATGGGCAGTGCCACCGACCTGCGCTTCCCACTGAGCGCTGTGGTCCATGCCCCCGCTGAGCCCTTCGGGACAGCCCCAGGCCTCCCTCGGGCACAGAAGGGCCGATTCGCCGCCCGTCGAGATGAGCAAGCCAAGGTAGTCCACCTTCATGCCAGCGTGGGGCCAGAGTTGGTGTTGGGGTCTCCTTCTGCCTTGAATGCTGGTCTCATGTGTCCTTGAGTTGGGGACATGGGGCAATTTCCTTCACCTGGAACGTGGATGGGGGTGACATGGTGGGAAGGGTTTCTCATTGGGGTTGTGTTGAGGTGCACCTGTTGCATGGAAGTCTCCAGTTTGGCTTATGGAGACATGGGAGTGCCGTGTAGGACCAGTGGACCTTGTTCCCCCAGGACTGGGAGCAGGCCCAGGCAGGCGGTGTCCTGGCCACGGGGCCTCATGCCTTCGACAGCGATCCCGAGATCTCTGATGTGGACGAGGACGACCGCGAGACGCTCTTCAGCTCCATGGATGTGCTTTCCCCTAGTGGGCACTCAGATGCCCAGACATTGGCCATGATGCTTCAGGAGCAGCTGGATGCCATCAATGAAGAGATCAGGTAGTGCCCATGGCCAAAATCCACTCTTGCCTTGCTCTTAAATGACTCCGGGGGTTGGGGGGGCAACAAACCACCAGGCAGTGGGAGGAGGCTCTAGTGCCCTGAACTGAGGTCTTGCTCCAGCTTCAGCCAGGGAAATGGCTCCAGGACATCCAGCCACAAGGCTTGGGCCTTCCTGCACATGACTCCTGGTTCCTCAGCTGCACCAGTGCTGGCTCACAGAAAGGAGCACATTTAAAAAAAATACCCCCCATGAATATTAAAAGCAATCATGATGTGTCTCAGCTCTGGTTTCTGTGGATCCTGGTGGATCCTGCTGCCATTCCTGGAGATCAGGGTTTGAGTCACAGCACCCAAGGTGCATTTCCCCAGGGTGGGGAGATGCTGTGGCTGGCAGGTGGGAGATGACTCCCCAGGAAGGTGGGGAACCAGAAGCCCTGAGCCCACTGCTCCTGCAGGATGATCCAAGAAGAGAAGGAGTCCACCGAGCTCCGCGCAGAGGAGCTGGAGACCCGCGTCACGAGCGGCAGCATGGAGGGCCTCAACCTCACCCAGCTCTGCAAAAGGGCTTCCATCCCCACCTCGCTGACGGCCCTGTCCCTGGCCAGCTCATCCCCACCGCTCAGCGGCCGCTCCACCCCCAAGCTCTCCTCCCGCAGTGCTGCTCAGGACCTGGACCGCATGGGGATCATGACGTTGGTGAGGAGGGAGGCTCGGGGGTTGGTCGGGGGGTGGACAGGGCGTACGCGTGGCTGCCTGGGGTGGGGGTGAAGCCCCAGCACCCTCCCAGGCGTGCAGGAGGGTGGTGTGGAACAGGGGTGCCCACGTTTGCTGTCTCCCAGCCTGGCACGGGACTGCTCTGTGGGGGGGTTCTCCATTAACTGCCCCCCTTTCTGTGTCTCTCTCGCTTTCCCCCTTGCAATCAGCCCAGCGACTTGAGGAAGCACCGGAGGAAACTGCTAGTGAGTGGCTCCCATCCCGTTGGTTTTTGTCCAAGCCCCTTTTCCAGCCTGCTCCTGGCTTTGTCCACACCAGGTCAGGGTGCAGCAGGCGCGGGATGGAGCTTGGGACCCCAGGGATCATGGCGATCCCATAAGGTGCTTGGAGATGTGCCGGCTGGCAGCCTGGGGGGTCTGGCAGGACATGGGGAGGTTCAGAAAGCCCCTGGGTCCTCAAATATTATGTGTCCCCTCTGGCGACAGGGTGTCTTTGGGACATTCCCATCTGTGCTCCTCAGAGCCCTCTGCTGAGGGCCAGCAGCTTCTGTCCCCACATCCTGACCTGGACCATGGGGCTGCATCCTCTCTCCTCCTTATTCCCAGGATCTTGGCCATACAGCCACATCCTCCCCACCAGCTTGGGCATCTCGAGCCATTGCCAGAGCTCTAGTTCAGGCCAATCCTGGAGCGTGGCAAAGCCTCAGGGCCCTGGTGGCTCTTTTGGCCATGTCTCCATGGAGCAAGAGAGAGGCAGGCAGCAGGGCAAGGATGGAGCTGGGCTTTAGCTGCCCAGCCTCATGGCTTCTCTGCTTGTTCAGTCGCCTGCAGCTCGGGATGAAAGCCGAGAAGATAAAACCACCATCAAATGTGAGACATCCCCCCCATCCTCACCCAGGACGTTGCGGCTGGAGAAGCTGGGCCACCCTGCGCTAAGTCAGGAGGACGGGAAGAGGTATGTGGGGCACCCTTTGGATCTCCCACCAGTGCCTGCTCTGATGGTTTGAGGATTGAGGTGGGGCTGCGGGATGGGCTGGGGTTTGCCATGGCTTGTGCGCTGCTCGGGAATAACCTCAAGGCTTTGCTGTTCCTCTCCCTCCTCCATCCCCAGCTCGCTGGAGGAGCAGGCCAGCAACCCCAGCAGCAACAGCAGCCAGGACTCCTTGCACAAGGGCTCCAAGAGGAAGGGGATCAAATCCTCCATCGGGCGCTTGTTCGGGAAAAAAGAGAAGGGTCGCTTGATTCAGCTGAGCAGAGAAGGGGCCACAGGGCAGGGTCCGTGAGCAGCCCTGTTCCTGTGCGTGCCGGGCGGGCGTCCTCTCGGGCCAGGCTCCCTGCACGCCTCCGGGCACTGCCCGGCTTTGGGGTGCTCTGGGGTGGCAGGCAGAGGAGCGGGGACTCCCCTGCTGGGTTGGGATGTTTGGGCCACTGGCTCTGGGCCCCCCATAGCTTCAGGGCAGCTGAGTCCTGGTGCTTTCTGCCCCACGGCCCTTTCTGGCCCAAGCATGGTGTCACTCTTGGTCTTCAAGACTTTGTGGTCTTCAAGAGCTGCAGGGAGGATAGTGACCCATCCCCGTCACTGTATCTTATCTCTAATGTCCCCAAATTTACTTCCCTCCCCATGGGACCTTCTTGATTTTGCACAGCGCTTTGGTAGGAGCTGCTGTTCCACTCCTAATCCCTTTCCTGCTTCTATGTTGAGTATCTTGAAATGGGAGAGGTGGCAGGTGGGGATCCCCTTGGGCCTCCCAGGGATGCAGGGGGACCATGGGGTTGGGTTGGAAATGGAGACTGTCACCTCCTGTGATGCGATTGTGCATCCCCAACACCCTGGCAAGGGGACTGTGGCAATGCCCACAGTGAACCTGTGGACATCCGCTGACCTGAGGATGTCTTGCTTGCCCAACAGTGATGCTGACCGACGTGGAGGTGGGCATACAGGACCCTCTGGGACTCGGCAAGCTGGGCGCTCAGGCTGAGAAGGATCGGCGTCTGCGGAAGAAGTGAGTGAACCTCCTGTCCTGCCCCAGCAAGAAAATGTCCTACCCGATGGCTGAGAAGCTATGGCATGGGACTGGCTGTTGCTGGAATGACTTCTCATTTTCACCCTTTCTTGGCCCCTGTTAGCTCCATAACTGCTTTGCTACCAGCTGGCTCTTACTGCCCGTGGTCTCTTCCCTTTCAAGAGCTGCTCCCTTCCCCACAAGCCCCCAGTAAATCACTCTTCTGCTTCTGTTCCCTTCAGGCACGAACTCCTGGAAGAGGCTCGGAGGAAAGGATTGCCCTTTGCTCACTGGGATGGCCCCACTGTTGTCTCCTGGCTGGAGGTGAGGCAGGACATGTCTGTGCATTGTCCTGATGCCCCTGTGGCTTGGCAGTCACTGTCCCTCTGTAGTGTGCTCCCCTGGCAGCGGTACAGCACCTCGCAGTCCCACCATGTGTGCTCCATGCACATGGTTGGTGGTTGCAATACCGGGAGGAGCAGAACAGATCCCCAGGTCCCTCCCATGTTCTGCAGAGTGGCGGTTTGAGTAGGGCACTGAGTTGAAAGGCTCAGTGGGTGCTTTTCCCCAGTGTTGTGTCCATCAGATAATGAGATGCTGCCCATAAACCATCTCGGCAAGATACAAACGAAAAAGGAGCCCCACCTGAGTACCCAGCTTTGATACTGAGCTTCAAACAGGGTGGCCTTGATCCTACCAGAGGGTGTTAGGGGGGGTCAGCTGGGCAGTCACTGGCTTTGCCGTGTTTTGGCAGCTCTGGGTGGGGATGCCGGCCTGGTACGTTGCCGCTTGCCGAGCCAACGTGAAAAGCGGAGCCATCATGTCGGCCCTGTCCGACACTGAGATCCAGAGAGAGATCGGCATCAGCAACGCGCTGCATCGCCTGAAGCTGCGTCTGGCCATCCAGGAGATGGTCTCGCTCACAAGCCCCTCGGCACCACCCACCTCACGGACGGTAGGTGCTCCACACTACAGACCCCTCTCCCCCTGGGCAGACCCTCCATGGAGCAGGACAGCACACTTGTTTCCCTCCATTCCTTGGCTCCTTGGGACCACAGTGGTCCATCGGTCACCAGGGACTCCCAGTCTTACAGGCAAGCGCAGCTGTGGAGAGGGTGATGTTCCCTCATGGACTGGTTGAACCAGCAGATGCTTGTCCTCATGCACAAAGATCATATATGGCCATGGAGCGTGAAGCACTTTCCTGTCTTGAGGCACCAGCAGATGCTCTTGTCCCCACACTCGGAGGCTGTCAGCAAGAGCATGACTGCTGAGCAGCCTGCAAAGAGCAAAGCTCAGGGGCTGTCTGCCCTGGAGAGGATGAAGTGCCATCCAAAAAGCACAGGCATGATGTGCAGGTCCACCTTGGTTCCGTGCAGCTGCTTCCCCAGTCATTCCAGTACAAGCCTTCTCCTGGAACTGTGTGAAATTCCTAGGGCAAATCAGAGCAACTGCAGATCCCAGTCTTGGCCTACAGAGAACATGAAATGGATGGAGGGATTGTATCTTGTGCTGGTCCTCCAATGCCTTGAGGGGTTATTAGTGCCCCAGTAATACCAAGACACATCTGCAGCCAGCAGAAAGAAAGGCTCCAAGCATCCTGTGTCCCCTCACATGGCCACAACTGGAGTCACAGCTGGCAGAGAGAAGCCTCCAGGCTCCATGACCATAACACCAAAGTATAAAGGCAGCCAGAGGGCCAGTGGTCCTCTCTGTGGCTCTATGGACAGTCCAGGGTCCCCATGGGCAGTGAGGTGCCACCAGCCTGAGCTGCAAGGACTCTGTGAGATCTCCCCAGTCCAGCTCCCAGCAGAAGGGTGACCTGATCCTCCATCAGCCTGAGCCAGGCTTGTTTCCAGCGCGGCTAGGAACTGAGGCCATGGCTCCGTGGTGGTTCACCCTGACCCCTCTGCTCTTTTCCTTGCAGTCCTCAGGAAACGTCTGGGTCACCCACGAGGAGATGGAGAACATGGCGACTTCCACCAAGACGGTGAGGCTGGCCGGCCCCACCACTGCTGCTTGGCATATCGGTTACCGAGCTGAGCTCCGGGCGTGCATGAACGTGCTAAACCCCGGGAGGGAAGGGGATCTTTGCTGCGTCTCGTGTGTCAGCTCCTGGCCAGCACCATGCACCTGTTTAGAAACCATCTTTCAACCTTTAATATCCCAACAATTTCTAAAATTGGCTTAAAACCCATCAGACGCATTTTCCTATGTCAAGCCCCTGTGGGTTTTGGTGGGTTTCTAGAGCGGCTTGTCTGTCAGTTGTGTTAGAGGAAAGAAATGAAAGATAGAAACCAAGAGAGATCTCAAGATAGGCGCATGATGTGTCCCACGTTGGTCGTTCTGCGCCCAGAGAAGTCACTGTCTAATCTCCCACTGACCTTAGCACATCCAAATATTGTCCCCATGGCCTGTCCCTACCACTGGCTAATAGCTCAGGGTCCCTCAGAGGGATGGGGCCACGCTCCCAAAAGCTCTGGCTCCTCTGGAGAGATGTAGCCATGCTCCCCTCCCTGCAACTTCATGTCCCTCTGTCCGTGTCTCAGAGCAGGGGCAGTGTTTTGGATTTGTTGTGTGAATTGGGCACTTTGTTGAAGCTTTTGTTTGCTGGTTGAGCAGCACAGACTGTAACTGGAAGATGCCTTTTGGGGAGGGAGAGCTTAGAGTTTTGGCAGGGATGGGACACTTCCCCTTGGCAGGTTTTGTGAGGTTGAGCCAAACCAGGTCAACAAGAGAGAAAAGGACAAGGGAGTCCTAGGTTCAGTTTTGGGTCCCTCACCACGAGAAGGACATTGAGGGGCTGGAGCATGTCCAGAGAAGGGCAACAAAGCTGGGGAAGGGTCTAGAGCACAAGTCTGATGAGGAGCGGCTGAGGGACCTGGGGATGTTGAGCCTGGAGAAGAGGGGGCACAGGGAAGACCTCCTTGCTCTCCACAAGTCCCTGAGAGGAGGTTGTAGAGAGGTGGGGATCGGTCTGTTCAGCCAAGTAACAAGTACCAGGACAAGAGGAAACAGCCTCAAGTTGCAGCAAGGGAAGGATTGGACGTAAGGAACAATTTCTTTACCAAAAGAGTTGTCAGGCATTGGAATGGGCTGCCCAGGGCAGTGGTGGAGTCCTCATCCCTGGAAGGGTTTAAAAACATGTATCAGTATAGTGCTTAGGGGTATGGTTTAGTTGAGGACTTGTCAGCGTTAGGTTAAAGATTGGACTCGGTGATCTTAAAGGTCTTTTCCCATCTAGGCAATCCTGTGGTTCTGTGAAATGGCTACAGAATGGGCCAACTGGGTTAGGCAGCCACTCTGGGGTTGTGACCCATGAGCTGAAGCTCAGATTTCTCTCTGCATCCATCTGCCTCTGGGGCACCCAAGAATTACCAGGAAAGATGTTCAAGCCCGGGTGTCCATGCCATGTCATCCTGTGTCCTCCTTACTTGTCTGGGAGATGGGGTGAAGCCTGGGCCCAACACGGTTGGGGTATCCCCAGCACCCTGAGCTCCCCGAGCCCTGCAACCCAACCCCCATCCCCTCGGGGTCACGCCGTGCCGAGGGGTCCCACGCTCAGCACACATGGCACGTGCTTTCATGGTGCTGGGCCACCAGGTACTGACTTTACCTGTCCTTTCTATTGACATGCTGCATGTGTCACGCTTAGGACACAGAGGAAGGCAGCTGGGCACAGGTGAGGTCCCCGTGTCACCGTTTTCCACGGGCGGTATGTGGGGTGGTCACGGGAGGGAGAGCTGGACATCATGGGGCACCTGCGAGGTGGGCTTGGGACATCAGTGTTTGCCAAGTCTGAACCTGCAGCCTGTGGTTGCTCCTCTGAGCCATCTTTCAAGTGCAAGGTGGTCCTGGGACCTTCCATCCTCCTCTGCTTCAGGCAGAGTGACTTTTTCTGGGACCTTCTCTCCGAGGTACAGATCCTGTGTTAAAAACCCCCACCTAAGAGTGACCAGCCGCCCTGCATGGGAGGCAGGTTTCTAACTGCACAAAGGTTTAGTTTTCACCCTTTTAATAGACCCAAGTTCAGGATATAGACCATTGTCATGAACTGGGAGGAAAGAGTCCTGCTTGGATCCATCTCTTCTGGTTTTATCACTCTGAAATGTTTTATTTTTCTTCTGGTGGATTTTATTTCAGCTTCAGACCCAGAATCAGCTTGTGGTGACAGTGAATGGATGGTTTTCCTGCCCCAAACTGACCATTTTTTTTTCTGCTTTGAAGTCATAAAGTAGATCTTTAGGTGATTTCTAAGCTTCCTAAAAATCAGTTGAGAGTGCACTGAAACCTCTTTCTTAGCTGTTTCAGCTTTCATGAATGTGCCTTTTCCACAAGAATCTGGTCATGAAGTCCAGCTATCCCTTATACCTGTTTTTTGGCTACTGCCTTGTCTCCTTGGGGGACATCAGTAGGACACAGACCATGGCCAACAGGACTGTTCCCTCCAGATCCTTCAGTACAAGCTAGGGTTCAACCCCTCTGATCTACGTTTGGTCTTCAGGATAGTGACCCCCAGGCTGCAGCACTGAGCTGTTGCTCATCTCCTGGGAGTCTGCAGTTCCACCAAGCCCTGGTTTCTCCCTAGCTTCTCCGTTTGCTTCTCCACAGACATTAGCCTATGGGGACATGAACCATGAGTGGATTGGGAATGAGTGGCTGCCCAGCTTGGGTCTCCCACAGTATCGCAGCTACTTCATGGAGTGTCTTGTTGATGCACGGATGCTGGACCACCTCACCAAGAAAGATCTCAGAGTGCACTTGAAGATGGTGGACAGCTTCCACCGGTGAGTCCTCTCCTTCAGGAGGTCCCTGGGTTGCACATGGAGCTAAGGATGAGGCAGTCTGAGGGATTCTCCCCTGTTTGGCCAGCCCTGGTGCTGGAGGATGGTTGTTCTAGGCTAAACCAAGTGGTTACTTGGTCTATGGGTAAATGTTCTCCTTCATCACACTCTTTGCAGCAAAATTACAAAGGACCAAGCCTTCTCCTGGCTGTGGAGCAAACCATGGGGAAAAATCAAGGCTCATCCCATCTGGTACTCCACTGGCAGGCAGAGCAGTCATCTGCCAGCATCCAGCTTGGAGAAGGCTTACCATCTCAGCCACCTTGCTCAACACCAGTATCCATGGAAGGGAGGGACATTCCCCATTTTCAAGACCTTCCCTTTGGGTTGTGTCTGTCCTGCCTCAACCCTGACCCGAAGCATCCTTTGGGCATATGGACAAAGAGGAGGGAGGTGGGTCCCTCCATGGGTCCCTCCAAGCCACCTGCCCCAGCTCCTCCTGAGGGTTGAGTGACATCTCGTGTCCTTGCAGCACCAGCCTGCAGTACGGCATCATGTGCCTGAAGAGGCTCAACTATGACCGCAAAGAGCTTGAAAGAAGGCGAGAAGAAACGCAGCACGAAATCAAAGGTCAGCAGCTGCATACATGATCCAGCTCTGGAGGGGGAAATGAGAAACCTCCCAAGAGACGCCCAGTGATGGTCTCTCTCCTATCCCTTTTTTTAACACCTCATTTCCTGGGGAAAATCTTTCTTTCTGAGCAACCATGCCCATGGGGTTCTTCTCCAGGGGGGACCTCCCCACAGTATTTCCCCAACAGATTCTTCCAAGTGCCTTTATGCCACTACCCCCATCAGGCAGGAGGAGGGAGAAAGGGTGTCAAGGCAGAAAAGGTCCAGACCAACCATCAGATCATCTTCTCCTGCTCATTCCAGAAGCTCAGGCCACCCTCCAGCTTGCTCAGCCTCCCCTTCCTCGTTGGCTGTCCTGAGATTCCCTGCGCATCTGGCCACTGCTTAGATTACACCTCATTATTGATAATGCCCCTAATTACACCAGCAGCCGTGAGTCCTCAGGATTAATTTTCACAGTTGTTTTCAGGCTGTTATTTCAGTATTTAGTTTGGAAAATTGAAGTGAGCAGTTCCTGGCACTTGAGCACTCAATTGTGCTGCTGGGTTGGGAAGAGGAGCCCCAGGATCATCCTGGACCAGTGAGAAAAGGTTCAGGACACCCAAGAGTGTGGTCTGAGCTGGTCCTCAAACATGCCCCTGCTCTTTTGCAGACGTGCTGGTGTGGACCAACGACCAGGTCATTCACTGGATCCAGTCCATCGGGCTCCGCGAGTATGCGAACAACTTGGTGGAGAGCGGGGTGCACGGGGCGCTCCTGGCCCTCGATGAAAACTTCGACCACAACAGCCTGGCGCTCGTGTTGCAAATCCCCACGCAGAACACGCAGGTGAGAGCAGCAGCCCTGGAGAAAGGTGGGAGGAGGGTGGCCAGTGCCGGACACAGCTGCAGTGTGACTCCACCAGTCAGAATCATAGAGTCGTTTTGGCTGGAAGAGACCTTTCAGATCATCAAGTCCAACCATTAACCCAACACTGCCAGGGCACCGCTAACCCCTGGCCCTCAGCACCACATCTCCAGGGCTTGGAAACCCCTCCAGGGATGGGGACTCCACCACTGCCCTGC
>JAVSBS010028712.1:0-28023 GCA_033124195.1 Coracias cyanogaster
GCCGAGGTTACCCTGTAGAGCGAAGCAGTCATTCCAAGTTCCTCTGCAGCAAACTTCAAGAAGTTGAAAGCACGTGCCCTGTATCAATGTGTGTTGTTCATCTTTCACTGAGGGACTCATTCCAGCCACCCTACTTTATTGTAGTTATTCTGAGAAAGCTAGCAGAGACCACTCCATCTTTCTCTTCCTTCTTGTATTCCAAAGTATTTGTGGAAAACAAATTTGTAAGGAAACATAAGCAGCAGAACTGTGAGTTGATGATAATTAGCTCCATATCTCTATGTTCAGCTGAATTGAATGGAATTTGAACACTTAGAAATGTTTCTGGGCGTGCCCTACATTTGAGAAGATGCTGATAGATGTAATTCATCAGTTATGTCCATGTTTTTTATTATCATATATTTCCTCTCTTTTGATACAGCTGAAATACAAAAAGATGCTTTTCTGCATCCTTTTGTGCCTAGGAAGTTAAATGGTTGTATTGTCCCCAGTTTATATTGCTTCAACAAGCTGCTGTGAGCTAGAGCAGAATGCAGTGACGTGACAGGAGCAAAGGTTGTTTTTAAACTATTTCTCAACTAATCCATAATTATCAACAGAAGAAGCAGCAAAATTAACTACTACATACAGGAGTAACTAGTAGATTAACTACTACAGGACAGAGCCCACCCAGAAGACTTTTTGTCACAAAGCATTTTTCAGGTCTTCCTAAACAATTAAAAATGTATTTCTGTGCACTGCTAGTAGTACATGAAGAAAACTCTCTCATTCTTAGAATCAAGTCAACCTCACAACTCAGGATCTAGTGATACTTATTTCTCACGCATTACAGGATCAGCCTGCGCAAGTAATGGAGTTTCTGCATCGTATCTTGATTAGGCTGGGATTTTAGGAATCTGAGGACTCAGAATATTGAAAAGCTGTATGAGACAGTAACGCTCCTACAGACTGAGATGTTACAATAAGTTGATAGTACCAAAATACTTAGCAACTTCTGGTTTCTTACAAAAAGGCCATATAATGTTTTTCTAAAAAGGAAACCTTGCTTCAGGGAAATTACTAATTTTATATTGATTAGTTGATGAATTTGTATTAATAGTTGATCTGCTACATTTCTGCTGGCCGTTGCGAAGTATGTGGAAGGATACAGGCCCAATTCAAAGAGCATGTTGAAGGGCAGTCCTAAGATCTAACAGAACCAAAGTGCGTAACTGTTGGGAACATGAGACCAGGCCTGGAGAGATGTTTCCTGGCATAGTACTGTAGGAGGATAACTGTAGTGGCAGCCCAGACTGAGAGAACTTTTAGCATAAATTTTAAGTATCAGATTCTCCATTGTCCAGAATCCTTCAAAATTAATCTGTTCAAAATGGTGCTAATAGTGTGCATGTTCCTCATTTGTGAATAATGTATACTGATTTTTTTAAAGTGTAAATTACTTATGATCATGAAATATTCCATGCAAATACTTGAAGATGAAGTCAAATGCTTTCTTTCTCCTTGTCCTCATAGATTGAAGATCTGAAGAAGATAAGCCATGAGCTAAGGCAACATGTCATACCACTGCTAGATAAGAAGCAAGTGGTGGAAGGTCAAGTGGATAGATCTGCCTGTAGAAATGATCATCTGTGTAAACAACTTGCTCTAATTGGTAAACTGTCTGAGCAGCTGGAAGAAGAATTGCTGTTGAACACTGCTGATAGGGAGCTTGAGGAAGCAAAGGTATCTACTTATTAGGAATAATATTGTGCTTTGATATTTTAATTTTGTTTGCTAATATTATGGGGAACTGTTTTGCTTCCTTTTTGGCTCACTCACCTGAGAGTAACTCCTGTTTTTCCTAATCCTGGACTGCATCTGAAGATAAAACTTTTAACTGATTCCCTTCTAGATTAAGTTTGTTGTTATTAAATAGTATGTTTTTAGCCTATTCAAACTAGAAAATGTACAGAATGCTCCTTTGGACTAGAACAGTTGAGCTAAAATGCTGGATTTGCACTAACGATTATAAAAAATTAGTGCATATCTCTCCTTTTTTTTTTTTAATGGCAGATTCAAATTCGGCACCAGCAGAGGAAGATAAAGAATCTGGAACACACAGTGAAAACACTAAAATCTGTGAGTTAAACATGTCTCTTTAATATGTATATAGCTATGAAATCAGATCATTTCCATATGAAATTAATACTTGTATGAGTGAATTCTACTTGCTTTGTTTTCACTAATAACAGATAAGTCATAGAATGGATAAACATATCTGTTTGAATTTGTAGTTCTCTGTCTCTAGATGGATGGGAATTTGTTTCTGTTTTGCAACTAGCCTGTAATGATTTTGCTTTTGGTAATCTTAATTCTTTTTACAAAATTGCATATAGCTGTTTTGAATATCTTGTAAATCACTTGCAAAACAGAGAGAAGGAACCTTTTTTTCCTTTAAAATTTTAATCTTCATTTTCTGTCTTCCTTAAGACGTAACAATACTGTGGGGTTGTAGTGGGTCTGGCTGAGCTGATTTTCCCCAGTGGGGCGAAATACTACAGGGGTATTTTGAAATGCATACAATGTTGTAATTGTAGAAATATTTGCCAGTGGTAAATCTAACTCAATTTAACATTTGAATTTATTAAGTGGACTCATTCACTTGCTTCCAGTATAAATTGATAGGGAGTTTTTTAATGTGTTCAAGATAATTTTTTTCTGTAACTTAAAAATTTGTCTCAAATTTTAGGGGATGGGAGAGGTTGTTTTTTTTCTTTCCTGTTTAAAATATTAGAGCTTATGCTACAATCCTGCAAAGAACCCCCTCTGGAATTAAAACTCACTCTGACCATGTAAAGCTTGCTGCTCAATTACCCTGGAAAAAATTTGATCCTTCAGCCAGAACCTTTGGGATTTGAAAGCTAGATTCACTGAGAGATTTAGGTGATTAATTTATAACTTTTCAGGGATTGAAATACCTACTTCTGCATATGTCTTAACAAAAATAATAAATTTGTAAAGTTTAGTATTCCCTAGGTACTGAAACTTTCATGACTCGAGGTATTTCCAACGGGTAGATTGTAACAGGGAGGTATTTGGTGTGCAGTTTTTAACTTTGGAATTGCAGTTCAGCTTCAGTCTGTTTTAGGCCCCTATGTGACTTCCTGGATTTCAATTAAACTTATTTGCACATTACTTTATTTCCATTTCAAAAATTCACCTCTCATGGATCTTAAGCAAATGTAGTGGCCTAATTTCTTTCATATTTAAAAATTTAGTAGCTATTACAGTACAAATATACTTAATTGTCCTCCTTAGTTTTGAACAGATACATTCCCAGCTTTTATGTCCTTTTCTGTCCTGTTAAAGCCATTTTAGAAGGACATTCAGAAATATTCTGCAATTTAACAAAAATGAGAAAATACATACATTCAGAAGTTACTTTAAATTATTAAATTGTTATTTATTTTAATTAGATATCTGCTTCATCTTCATTTTGAAGAGTATGTTTATCTATTTTATAGTGAAGTATCATTCAATAAAAAAGTTCTATTTCAGTGAATAAATTCTCTTGGTTTTGCACATGCAGGTTATTTTACAAACTGAAGCTGAAATAAAGCAAGGGAAGTCCCCTTCAAGGCTTGATGCCTTTATTAAGACATTGGAAGAGGACAGAGACTACTATAAAAGTGAGACTGAGAATTTGCTGAAGTTATTTAGAAACACATTTTCAAGTCCTAGACGAATCTCTACTTGTGGCAACATGTCAAAAAAATTTTCATGCATCCAGGTGAGCTTGGAAAACACTTTGGAAGGGAAGAAATGAATTTTATAAAATATTGGTTTATCTTATGCTAAATTACCAAGGCCATAATTATCTGGAAGAAAAATGAACTGATTATGAACAGAGGGATGCATAAGATGGGAATGGGCAAATAATGTGAACTCAAGTGCTGCTTTACACCATGTGCAAGTATATCACTTTAAATGGTTACTGACAACTTCTTACATTAGTGATCAACATGATTGTCAGTACCATTTTTGACTGACATTTGCTACTCACAATAAATGTATATTTCAGAAAATCTTATGTATATCAAAGCTCTAATACTAGGAAATATATGTGTATGATCTTGACCATCTTGAGGTTACGAGTTGAAGGCTTATTCCATCTTTTACAGAAATTTCCAAACCAGATATAATGAGAAAGCACATCAAGTTTTGTTTCTCTACTTTAACCTTATATCCGCTTATTCTTTAAGAGAGTGAGTTCTTATCCAGAAGTTTTGAAAGTATTGAATGAACATGAAGAACTTAAGTCAACGCTGAAAAAATATGAGCGCCATGTGGCAGAAATTCAGGGTAACTTCAAAGTTTTAACAGCTGAGAGAGACAAAATTGTCAATCTTTATGAACAGGTAATTTTATTTACATTTATTTAACCTGATGAATTAAAATAACTTCAAGCAATGTGCAAGAAACAAATCCTACTTTTCTTTTTGTGTAGAAAAGAAAAAAGATTGTTCAAAAAATGGAAAAAAAGTTATGGAAATTCTGTGATTTGAATCTGTCAGTTAAACACAAGTTTGTAAGTGCTGCCCTGGCTTAAGAATGCTTTCCTGAATCAAAGCATATATGCCTAAATCATAACTTCATCACTGATACTGCATGGTTTCTGGGATGCTCTGCCTTACCAGCCATATGCTACAGTAATATGTTACATTATTTATTCCATATTTCTGTTACGCCGCTGTTTTTAAAAACAGGCACAGAAAGAGATTTCCCGACTTCGTCAGGAAGTTATCAAATGCCCCAGGACTCCTAAAAGTACTGTGACAGCTCAAGCTATATTCAGGCATGTGGAGACAGAAAGGGATACAGCACTGTCAGATTTCCGAAGGATGACTACTGAACGCGATAGCCTCAGGGAGCAGTTAAAGGTTTGATTCTGCATCCCCGACACCCCCCAAGGCCATTTTAACATGAAAACCGCTTAGTTGTGTAATTAAAGTTGCTAAAGACTTCTGTTCTAATCCTGAGTGTTCACTGCATGTCTGTGGTGAGTTCAGACTTGTTTTGAATGTGATTTTGTTGTTATTTGATACAGATTTGCCAAGAGAGTACATTTAATGAAAAGGCTCACTTGGAACAGAGAATTGAAGAGCTAGAAACTACTATTCAAAACGTAAGGGAAGATAATTATCTGTGGAATTGTAAATGTAATACAGGTGATCTTCATGCAGGATCGATGTGACTGCTTTCTAGTAAAAAACAAGGGGCTGAGAGCAGTGGATGTTCTTTATCAAGACTGTAGTAAGGTTTTTGACGCTGCTACTCGCAGTGTAATCTTGTATCCCATCTGTCCACCTGTCTTGTTATGGTCTGGATGGCTAGGCAGCAAAATGGGGAAAAATTTTATTGGATGGTCAGTCTTATCAGGTAGTAGTTAATTTGGCCCTGGAGGCTGTTAACATGGAGCACCACAGGGGTTTGTTCTGAGGCCCGTCCTGTTTTTTATATTACTGTTTTCAGTAATCTGAAGGAGGAAACAAAATTTATATTCATGAAGTCTGTGTATGATACCAAATTAGGGAAAATTGTTGATAAGGGTAGGGGTGTCATCCACAGGGACCAAGACAGGTAGGAAGAATGGACAATAGGAGCCTTATGAAGTCCAACAAGGATGAATGCCAAGTCCTGAATGGCACCAACAGAGGTTGGGAACCAATGGGTGTCAGAGCAGCTGTGCTGAAAATTCAGGGCCTGAAGTGCCTGGTGTACAGCAAGCTTTACATAAGGCCAGCAGTGTGCCATGGTGGCAAAGAAGGCTGAGAGTGTACTAGGCTGTGTGAACACGACACAGCCAGTAGCTCAAGGGAAGTGATTTTTCCCCTTTACTGAGCGCTCGTTAGACCACGTCTGGAATATACTGCATCCAGTTTTGCCACCACGGTACAAGAAACACATTGCCAAACTGGAGTGAGTTCTCCCCTGGTACTTGTGGCTGGAACACTTTTGCTATGAGAGAAAACTGATGGAACTGGGTTTGTTCCACCTGAGTAGCGGGGCTTAAGGGTGACCTGCCAGTACTCATCAAGAAGTCAGAAACAGGCTTTTCCCAGGCAGTGAATGGTGGAAATATGAGCAACAGTGGGCTTCAGTTGAAATAAGAAGGGTTCAGGCTGAATACAAGTCCCATGAGGACAGTTGAGCAGTCCCCAGCCTTGGAGATTTTCAAGACCAGACCGAACAAACCCACGAGCAACCTGACCCCAGAGCTGGCCCTGCTTTGAGCAGGAGTTTAGACTGGAGACCTCCAGGAGTCCACTCCAATGTGAATTATCTTATGTTGTTAAGTCCCAGTGCTCCAAAACCAAATGTAATGTTTCTGTTCTGGCAAGTCCTATTTAATATGGTTTAAATTACTTGTGTATGCAATTGCTTGCTAACATATGGAACTAAAATAGAAAATGAAAACATTAATAAAACAAATATAAATCTTAACTATATTTACAGGCTTGGTAGAACTTGATTTTTAAATAGATAAACATTGATTTCTGCAGTGTATCTTCTAGACCTTGTGGTTATAAATTCTGGTTCATTTGCTTTTCTCCCTTCAGCTCTTTAGATCCCACCAAGCTTATAAGTATAGTTCCAAGGATTATAATATTAAACTGAGTTCATCTGTGATGAAGAGTACACTGTAGGCTTAAATAGCTTTGAGTAGTCCGAGGAGTAAATTAACTTTAATCACACGCTTGATATATGATGCGTAGTGAGTATTTGGAATAGTTCTGGTTTGGGTTCTCCAGCTCATTTGGTACCCTTTGAGGGCGATAGATCAATATGAAAATCATGGCACTGGCATTGAAAAACTTACTGCATACCAGAGGCTTACAGACTTGCTCTTTAGAGGTCTGACCTTTGATCATAATTGAGGGATGAAGTGAGAAATTTTCACTTTAAAAAGCTGTTTCAAATAATTTAGGAAGGACAGCTCTTTGAATGTGAAGTATAAGCATTTTAATAAAGAAACACATCTTCCTTTAAACTGGAGATTTCAAACTAGCTTTGCTGGAGTCTGTGCAAGAGGTATTGGACCTCTTCTTTGTTCTAGGTACAGACCTAAAGGCCTCATGGTGGTATCTCGGTCATGTAGTGCTTTGTGCAACTGTTGTACAGTGATTTCTCTATTCGGTTATCAGCATAGCTATATAACTAAGTAGAGGCCTAAAGCCATCACTGGTAATGTTGTACCCCTTACTGGGATTTCTGCCTTCATACACTCATCATAATGTTTTCTGTTGTGTTATTTTGCAGTGAAAACTTTTAATGTTGATAAATTTCAAACATTTTTGCCCTTGGGCATAATTCAGCCCTAAAATTTACATTAATAAATGAAAATATTCCCAGAGATCTGAAAGACTGGAAACCGATTTTCATTCAAAGGAATTGAAATCACATTTCAGTTCTTTACCAACTACCTTCAGTAGACTTGGAGCCAGGCCCTGAATAAATGAGATACTTGGGCAATTATTTTGTGTGTGTGTGTGCTAAAACCGGAGTAGAATTTGAATTAATAGGAGAAATTCTATGTATAAATCAGCTTTTCTTTTTCTTTGGCTTTTAATGTTTAATTATATTTATAGTTAGATAGTGAACGGTTAGAACAGATGTCCAAAGTGGCGCTAATGAAAGACACCATTGAATCTCTGGAAACTGAGATGAAAAGATTGGCAAGAAGAGCACTGGACTCTGAAACTGAGCGGAGCCGACAGGAAGCTGAATGTGTTTCACTTAGGTACGTAAAAGTATATAATTACATTTGTTTGATGAGTAATGCCAGCCTACGTTTATTGGTTTTCATAGCTGCTATCTAGCTCCAAGGGAGAGGAATTTATTGTAGCTGTTTGTATAAGCCACCCTTCTTTTTGAATGAAATTGTTTTCCTCATCGCTTATTTATATGTAAATGTTTTTGGCTTGTTGGTATTATGATACGCTGAAAACTATCTTCAGTGAAAAAGTAGAATTTCCTCTGACTTAGGAGCTTTCAATTAGAGGCTGCAGGGATTGGTGGTTTTTGGTAAATTGCACAAGAATTTTAAATGAAAAAAATCATTTTTGATTGTTTTTATAGAGCCAAGGAAACACACGTAAACCAGTAAGTGTCATATGTAGTTTGTTTCAAACATCCTTTTCTTGGTCTTGGAGCTTTTTAATGATAGGAAATAAAACTGTATAGAGTTTATGAAACCGAAACAGTATAGGATTTATGGCTTGCTGCTCAACTGGAGTTCCTAACCATGTTCAGAAGCATGTAGTAGGACTAGACACAATTGAAGACTTTAGGAAATAAACCATGGGTCAGCGAGTGCAAGATAAAAAAGGGTAATTTACTGACTAGAGGGAAAGATCAATCACGTGAAGTTTGTGCAGGGAGATACGAAGGACTAGATCACAGTCTGTATTAGGCTACAAAGTGAACAAACTGCAAGAGAAGATACTGCAACTTCTTCCTCCTGTATTTCCTTAAATATCATTCATTTAGACAAACATTGTCCTAAACCTATGTGTCCTTACAAGTGGCTGTTGTAGTCAATGCATGGGCGTTGTCGTTTTTTTTTGTTGGGTTTTGATAGTCAGGAATGTTGGGTGCTAGCGTGCAATATTGTGCTGGCCCACAATACCTTTCTAAGGATACTGTGATTTCTAATATAACATGAACTCCTTTGCAAATCCAGCCTTGAGTTATTGCTGCTTTCGAATAAGTTGTCAGATCTATGAATACTGTAAAACTTAAGTTGTTGAAGATTAGTCGCTCCTACTAAAACATTTTTTTTCTTTCCCCCCCAAACCAGGCTGAAAGTTCTTTTTGGTTTCTTCAGCAGTTAGAGAATCATTAATATTAGTAGGTGATTTGAGCGTATGACTTAGGTATAACTTGAAATAGGTCAGGCATTCCAATACATGTCCCAGGTGAGAAGTTTTTACATCCACCTTTTGTAAGGATTTATTCTTACTTTTCTGTGATTCTTTACCAGAGTATTCAAACTTCAATATCCAGAGATGAAAGTTAACATTAATAAAATATCCCAAGTGGCCTGAAAAATGCAGAAAAATCTCTCTTTATTTTAACTTTTGCAATTTTAGTGATGTTTCAAAACGGAAAAAAAAATTAATATATAAATGTTGGAATTCTCCTGTTTAATGCTTCTGCTTTTCCAGGTTATTGAATGAAAAGACAGAACAGAGTCTTTCAGAGACTCAGCAAAGCCTGGTTAAGAAGAAATATGAAATGCAACTTACCCAAGAGAAAATTATGCTTTTGGATGAAAGAATCAGTGAGTGACAGTTACAATTTTTGTAATAAAATTCAATAGGCTACTTGATATATAATTGCTTTTTTTCTTCTTTTTTTTCCTTATGGGTTGAAAGAAAAATTGTTGAATGCAAATAAATATACTTTTGACAGTTTTAACATTTCAAGTGCAAAACATTTGTTTTCTTTCTTTGTTGGAAGGTTTCTGCATTTAAAAATTATCTAGTAATGCTCTTGCAAGTAAGTTTCAGTACAGTACATACTGTCAGCTGAACAACGTGTGTTGGTACCGATGTGCAGTGTCTGAGCATATCGGTTATATTTATGATCCACTAAGGCAACACCGTAAGATGATGATGATGGAATCAGGAAAACATCCTTTATAGTATATATCCCATATTGTATGTTGCACCTTTTTAATATTATGGAGTAAAGGAGGTGGATACAGGAATTATTCCTGTAGTGCCAAGGGATATGTTCTCACTTCCAAAATTACAACTGTATTGTGTTAGAAGTCTTTTATTGTTTTCTATAGATGCAGTTGGCATAGTCTGTTCCCAAATGCAGTGCTGAATTAGCTAGTCTATAGGTAATTGCATCTAATGTTAGAGCTGACTAAGGCAATGGGAACACTGTTTTCTGTTAATTACCAATTTTGAACGCCAGTTATTTTTATTTAAATAGTTCATTTGAGATTAACATTTCGTTCAAATGAATATGCATTTAATTCAAAGTGAACTTAATTTTTCTCAATGCTTTGACTAAGGTGTTTAAGCCACTCAGGAGAATGCTGGAGAAAAAGGTATTTTGTCCACTTTACAATCCCTATATTTTGTTTTAAATGTCTTATACTCCTGGCACAGTAAAGCAGGGACTTAATGTTTGATAGGGCTGTCAGTGTATGTGTTGTTGCATGCTTTTGATCGTTACCAGGAAATGTGGCTGAATTAAGGGTATATAATCTGCCAGAAGCATGTTCTAATCTAGATTCATTAGCATTTTTCATTACTGTGAGGCAAGTCCAGGTAAAGAAGCTTGCAATTAATGGAGACTGTCTATATTGTGCTATTAACTTGTGACCACAGAAGATGCTGAAGGAGAACTACAGTGTAGGTGTGGGGAAAGAATGTATTGAGAGAAGAAAGATGAGAGGTTTTAACTGCAGGATCAATAAGGAGAGGATGTGGAGATTACAATTTGGATGAGGCAGTATAATCCTAGTGAAACAGGTAGAAGTAAATTTAATAAAGAGCCAGGAGACAAGTCAAGAATAGGGATACTGTCTGGACAAGGATTTGCAACGAAAAGGATTGGTTGTCAGAGGAGACTAAGTATGAAACGGTGAGAATGGGAGTTGGTGAATAGAAAAACAGAGTGTGGATGTGGCACCAGGGAAATCTGGGACAATACAAGAAATCAGAGACTGAAAATTAATAAAGCACGGGGAAGGGGAGAGGAAGGAACAGAGATAAGCAGTGAGGAGAGGTAGTCTAAAGTGGTTAGAGAGACTGGAAAGGTCCTTAAAATTGGATGACTAGTTCAGAGATTGCGGGTAGGACTTGGAGCTATTTGACATGCACCATGACTAGAACCTGTAAGCAGCTATCCACACAGAATATTTAGGACTTGGCCAATAATGCTGAAAGCAAGATAAAGATTGAAAGTACAAGGAGATTGAGATGGAAAATGTAGATTTAGGAGTTTGGTATTGATAGGGAAGGAGTCTAGGATGACAACCCTTAAGAGTTGGTGCTGACCAAAGTGAAGGGGAAGGAAGAGCAGCTAATGGTATCTTCTTGGAGAGGTAGAATTGGAGAAGATGGAAAGAAAGTGTGTGTGCCCACTAGAGACCCCTTTCCCTTTTTGGAGTTGGAAATTCCTAGTTCCATTCCCAAGTCTTGCGTTGTTTTCTCTTGTCACCAAAATATTGCACGCTTGGCAAAGTGTTTCTTTCCAGTACTTGTTCATGGGGGAAACAGCAGTATAGTCCCCCAGTGGTTTGTCTTCTATGTCATATGACAGCTGATGGTAATCCAAATTAATTTATAGTATTGTTTTTAGTTACACTATCATGTAGTGTTTTTCTACATGAGCCTTGCTGCAACTTCTGCAGAGTTTTGTAGGGAGTAAATCAGCATTGTCTAGTGAAGCAGGCTTGTCTGTCAGATCTCCTTTGCTGAAAATACAGCAGTGAATAAAGCAGGTGATTACTGATTACAGAAGGAGAAAGGACATATTATTTAAACTATTAAATAATGTTATGCTGTTTATAATGTTATATAAGGTTTATACTGTTGCTGTCTGTACATTAGAATTTTGGGGTGATGCACAACCAAACTCTTCAGAATTCCTCGCTAACTATACATGTGATCTCTTTTTGGAGTGCCTGATTTGAGACTTTGGTTATTAATTTTCAGAAGTCCATGGTGGTTTTTTTTGAACATATAACCCTTTCTACCCTCAAAATTTAGGTCATGGTTTGGGCATCTGGAATAATCAGACAGCATTTTAAATTAATCTTTGTGCCTGCATTCCTTCTCTGTAAAATAGTGAGAATGCTTAGAATCACAGAATGGTTGAGGTTGGAAGGCACCTCTGAAGGTCACCTTGTCCAGCCCCCCTTCTCAAGCAGGGCCACCTTGAGCCAGTCACCCAGGACCATGTCTAGATGGCTTTTCAACACCTCCGAAAGAGGCAGCTCTGTAACCTCCCTTGGGCAGCCTGTTCCAGTGCTCCATCACCCTCGCAGAAAAAAAAAGTGTTTCCTGATATTCAGAGGAAGCCTCCTCTGTCTTATCTCCTGGAAGTGATTAATAAGTATCATTCAATAAGGCAAATCACACTGATATTTAAAGAGTAATTTGCAGCCTGCATGGTTTTTTACAAGATGCAAGGTTCACTGTAAGAAGAGTTTCTGTGTTTCTCCTCTGAACATTTACCTTTAAATATAGTGTGTAACATCTTATTAGCTGAACGAAGATAGGGAGAGACACCTTTTAGAGTTTGATTTTGTAATGAGTAAACTGATTTTTTTCAGTATTATCTTTGCAGCTTTTGAGTGGTATTGAATTTTTAAAATGCATTACTTTTAGTCCATTTTACATTAAGTTTATTAAAAAATATAAAGGATTTCAGAAAAACTGGCTAATATCAGGATATCAGTCTCTTATTTCACCGGTCATTATGCACTGTAGTCTACATATTCTGTCTGTTGTAATTCTGTTTAAGCCTTTATTGTTATAAGACCTGTGAAAGTTATTCTAATGATCTAGACGTTTGCCGATTAAAGATAGATTTATTTTGAGCCAAGTAAATTAAGGCCTTGATCTAAGGAAGAATGCAGTTCTATAAGTGTTAGTTGGGTTATTTATGTTTCAAAAAGGTACATGCTTCAGTGTTTTCTTGAAGGGGAGCCTTTGCCATATTATTTTATGCTTTAGAAGTGTACCCAAAAAAATGTTATTTCAAATGGGTTGAATTAATAAAAGTGAGATCTTTCTGCTTGTGCCCAGATAACTTTTTAAGACAAAGTCTTGTACAAGAAGAGGCGATTTGTGCTTTGAAAGAAACAATTGCACAACTTGATAAAGAGAAGGCAACTTTGCAAGACTGTGTGGAAGAAGGAAGAGAGAAAATTGCTACTTTTGAGAAAAGCCTGGCATTTAAAGTATGTTCTGACTAGTAGATAGTCACGTAGTCACAAAAGATAAATAGGGAAAGGATCTGTTGGGTCATCACACCCATCTTATATTGGTATCTGCAACAGTGCCTAGTGCTGACCTTGTTCTGCTCCAATTTCAAGGCAACAAAGTAGCTTTGAGCAATGTTGAGGATCTCATGTTTGGTGTTTTGTATAGTTTATACTTACCAAGAGAAGAGACTTTAAGTACTTTCCTGAAGTGGAGGAGAGTAAATTAGCCAATAAAATATTTTGTTTATCATAAAATTTAGTGGGGTCCACTGACGTTAGAGATGCGGGTGCCAAATAATACTGACTTTGTTGTCATTGAAGAAGCACCTGAATTATTTACTTTCACCTTAAGTTACTAATTTAACTAAGAAAATTGCATCAGTTTACTGCACAATGTGATTTCAAACTATATAATGAAGCTGCTTAGTTCTGAACCATTGTTTTTCACTTCAACTTTAGTCATCTGGATATTGGTTTAGGATAAACTGCAGAAGGTACTTTTTAACTCTTGTGATTGTTAACTCATGAATTTGCACTGATTTTTAACAAAAAGTTAAGGAAAAGATATTGCAAGATAGGCTATAATCATCTTGCCATAAGCACCAACTTTGCATCTTAAAAACGGAAATGTAAAATTATGTCAATTTTAGAGAAGAGATGCCATCTCTCACCTCTCTTAGCCTATCTATGCTTCTTTTAATATCTGTATCCAAAGATGAGGAAGTAAAGTGATATACTTTGTGCTACCTTCTTTGTGGAAATATAGTGATGGAATTCTAGTTTTATCACTTACAAACTACCAGACTCTGATAGTTTAGTCATTGTAGAAAAGCTGCGATAACTCATCTAATAGACAGAAGACATTTAGTTTTGGGAGTGTGAGCCAAATGTTACCTTTAGAACCACAAAGGATTTAAAAAGTTTTTATATTCTGCAGAAGAGAATAATGTTTGTTCCTTTATTTGCCAAATTAGATTATTAGACTATTCAGCTCTAAACAGTACATGATGAAACGTAGAAAACCACAATCCATTTTGCATTAAATAGTTAAATTAATCAGCTAGCTGAATAAAAGGAAAATATAAAACTTATTTAAAGCTTTTTCCATTTATACTGAGGACTGATGAGAGGTTTATTTTAATTTTGTATTTCTTTTCAAGGAGAAAATAATTTCAGATTTCAAGATTCTGATTTCTGAGTTGGAGCGTTCCACAAAGTAAGGATAAATTTATTAAATTTTTATTAACTTATAACATTAACGCAAAAATTTAAGCATAGGATGTGCTAATGTATACTTTTTCTTTTTTACTATATTCATTATTAAAGCATTATGGCTTTGTTTCATGATTTGCAAACTTAACCACTGGAAAAGCAATCATTTATATTAGGTTGGGCAGTGTTGTTATACCTGAAGTATTTATTGTTTGCTGCACAGAAAATCTACTGAAGCGCTCTGTATCTGTGAGAAAGACATCACCAGTTTGCATCAACAACTACAAGAAGCCACCAAAGAACTTGCAGAGACTAACAAGAACAGAGAATCATTAGCTCAGGAGAATGAAAGGTTACAAGAGCATCTTTCTAATATTAAGGAAGAAAATCAGGTATATTTGTACAGAGAACTCTTGAATAAAAAGGATAATTGTGTATTTTTCAAGTAGTGCATAGAATTGTTGGGCCATCATCTGAAGTAAATCTGCAGACTAGATTTTAAGCTCATTTTTCAAACACTGATTTTTCCCATATTGCTCAGCTCACTTTTATAAGGAGGACCAGCTATTCTTATGCAATGGTTTGGAAGTTTATCTTGAGGAACAGCCAAGTAATATTACACTGCAGCAGTTATAACTATTGCTTATATGGAAAAGTACTATAAAGGAAGCAGTGAGTATTTCCTATACTGTGCTGTGAATGGTCCAGAGCACTTAAAAGCTTATGAGTTTGACTTGCTAATAATTTAACACAGTACACATTTTCATAAGGTTCAAAATGTAATTAATAGTACTGTCTTTATTTAAATGTCTTTAAAGTGGCTTTTGGATAAAAGATGCTGGAAATGGTTATAATATAATGTTACATTATCTACTGTGTTCATCTGTGTACAGTTACTAGCAGAAATAGTTAAAATAAATTTCCATCTCATGCACACACAATGTTCATAGAATCAATGTGTTTTCCAAGCAGCTAGAAATTAAGCTCAATACCTGTAGTAGTTAATAACTGTGTAATGTTCTCTTTTTTTCTTCTTTTTCTTCAAATCCTTGCCTCCGTTTAGGTTTTCTGATACTTCATCTTCTCTGCACCTATTCTACTGCTGAGGATATCTTTGTCTTTGAAAATACTTTCTGCTCACCTGGCTTTCTCTTCCTCTACAAGTGCTACCCAGTTTTGAAGGAGCAAATTAACTTCACCTGATGTTAGGTATACACAAGCTGAATGTTCTTCCAGTAATTTTATAAGGAAGGAAGAGTTTCTGAACAGAGCAGTTCAGAACAGCCCTTCTGCATTTGTTCCCACATTCTGTTCTCTTTCTTAATCAATAGTTGCGAGAAATGTTGTGTGTATTCTCCTAGTGTTTGTGGCTTTATTTCTCCAGAGTAGGAGCTAACCATTGAATTAGTTCATTTTTAAACTGTCTTCTGCTTTTTCAGATGTGAGCTTTTAAGAGACTGTAACATAAAAAAACCAAAAGGGAGCTGACACTCAGCCCTGCTCCTTAAATGGGGCAAGCTTTGTTAGGACCATCTAGCTGCTAAATAAACCACCTGTATTTTTCTTTGTAACTGCCACATTCTTTTATTGACATTTTTCTTCTTTTTAAGAAGATTTGGCATTGTTTGTAATTCAGAGAAACAAAATATTTTTGACAAATGCATAGTTTTGCTTATAGACATATACATGGTTTAGATTTTATATAGCCCTTAAATAATGAGTTAATACACTGATAGATGTTAGGTATGTACTGATTCTGGTTTTTTATAAAGGTACAAACAGTACTTTAACCTTATGAAACAAATCTTTCTTCATAGGTACTACATGAAAAACAAGCAAAGTTGCAAAATGAGCTTGATGATATGAAGTTGAAAGCCCAGGATTTAAGCACAGATATTATCAGGCTGAAGGGTGTACTGAAGACTAAAGTGAGTATATGGATTAAGCCTGTTAATAAAAGCTGTTGTTTTAAACAAAAATGAAATTTTAACCATATTTCCATGGAAGAATTTGCTTGCTGGCTGGAATGTATTTGTGTTTTACTAACATGTTTTTAATAGTTTGAACACACTTGCTTAGTTGGTTTTGCAGTACACAAGTAAGGAAGTATATTTCATTGCCTCTTTATATATATGTGTGTTTATTAAACTTAAGAATTCAGACAGTGAATAATATGGAGACTTGGGATGCTTTTGTCTTTATTACTGTATGGGATTAATAGTGAAAAATAAATTTCTGCAGTATATTGTTATAACTCATATTTGTAATGTTAATTTAGCCATTTTTAACAGATGTATTTTGAGCATTAAAATGCAGCCATCTTGAGCAAAACACTGGTTCCTGCGAAGTTTCTCAATGTTTTGGCTAAATGGCAAAGTTTTCAATGGAGAGAGAACATCCAATACCATGTCAGACCTATAGATGTACAGATATCCCTATTTTGTGAAGCTTACTGTAACTTATTAAACAAACAAGCTCTGTGTGTTAGGAGAAAGAGAACTGTGAACTTTTGGAGAATTACCAGAAAGCCCGTGAACAAGGAGAAAGCTGGGAAGCAAAATGGTATCAAGCAGAAGCCAATTGTAGCTCTGTTAGACTAGCACTGATCAGTGCAGAGTCTGAGAACCACAAGTTGAAAGAGAAAATGGAGACTCTTGAAACAGAGGTGGAGCAGGTAAGTCGAAATTGTCCTTTCTATAGTTCACCCTTGAAATGGTCTGGTAGTATTTTAAGCCTACATCTTAAATTATGCTTAATGCCTCTTCTCATATTTTAGAGGTATTTGCTACAATGAACTATATAGAATTTGAGTTTATTTAATAACATGACTAGAATTCCACTAGTTAACACTTGGAAAAAAACTCTTAAAAATTAATAGCATATTTCAAGGAAAAAATACATACTATAAATTATAAAATGCTTCCATGTTTGGAATGACTGAGGGCATAATGTCACACACAACTCCACAGCATACCTGAAACATACTTAGAGCTTTGTCACCTGTTATGTTCCTGTCTCTGCTCTTCTTGCTTCCAGCTTTTCAACTTTCTTTTCACTGCTTTAGATGTCCCAAGGAACCTCTTCCCACTTGCAAATCTGAAGAAGTTAAAGGGAAATGCACAGCAAGGTTTTGGAAATACGTTATGAACATATAAACTATCTTGTGGTTTTGGGCGATCGCCGTTTTTGTTGCAGTTTGTCTCTGCTTGTTGAGTACCACATAGGCTACTGTGGGCTACCCATGCACGTTAAGATAGTCAAGAGGAACCAACTCCTGCTGTCCAGAAAGTGGATGAGGACGTAACAGTACAGCACAGGAAGATTGCATAGCAGATTTTGATATTTTTTTGGTATAAGAAAACTGGTATGCAGTCCAAGGTTGTCCAGTGAGCCTCAAACGAGTAGAGATTTCACCTTTCTAATTCCTTCCCACATGCTGCTATTAAGTATAGGAATACTTAATAGTATTATTACTTAATCGTAATAATACTTAATAATATAGGCTTCTTAATGAAAACCGTGTCAGCAAATTGAGTCACAATTCCAGTTGTCATATTCAGGTTCATAGCAGTTACGTGTAAGGCATATATCTAAAACACAGAAGTTTTCATTGAAAAATCTTAACATGCTTAGCAGTGCTCCGTGTTCCTCATGCTTTCTCTGTTTTAGGTAAGATGGAGCTAGAATTAATGTGGTGTGCTCCCCTACAAGAATCTCTTTGGATCTCATTCCTACTAAATCCTTCAAAGAAGTCACAGTGCTTTATCTTCCCTTTGCTCTGTTAACCTCCCAGACTCATTCTGCCTCCTACTGAAAATTAAATAGTTGTGACCAGAAATGCAAGCATCACTGGGCAAAGTACAGGCACTTTTCAAAAAGCAAAAACCTAGGTTATGTTAATTTTAAATATACAAGATTCAAAGTGCTTTTTGTCAGAACTGCTTTCGCTGGCTTGTGGACTTCTCTTTAGCGTGACTTCTGTCATCTGTCAGTCATGCCTGAATTTATAGGTGACAGCAGTATAAATATGACTGACAATATCTCAGCATTCACTGATGATCTACATGCAATAATACATTTTATTGCTAAAATAAGAGGGTCTCATCTGAAAATGAAATGCAGCCTATGGCAGAATTTTAAACCTTACTAGCTTTGCAGGAGGAGTGGAATTGTAGGAGTAGAATTTAAAATGTCAGTAGCTGATTTTGCTGTCAGAAGCAAGAACTGTTCTCTTCTAGTTTTTTTGTATGAGAGTTATTTAAAGAAATAACTTTAAAGTTTATTCCAGGCTTTTACTATGAATACTCGAAAGTCAGCTCTTAAAATTACTGGTTGTTTTCTTGAAAGATATCTTGGATTTTACATCTAGTCGCTAAGTAGGTAGAATAGCTGGAGTAGTTTATTAGCAAAGAAACTTGGCATGGATTTTAAAATGCTTGACTGTTTTAGGAAGTATCAGTATCTTTTAAACAAGCTTTCCATAATTTCCCTTAAAAATAAATTTCTCCTGACTTTCTGATTTTTACAAAAACTACAAAACTTATGGTTGATAGGCAATTTTTTTAAAACTCAGCTTGGATAAATTCGATAAGTAGTTCATACATACTCAGATTATTCAGATATTTTCAATATGATTCTATTGCTGTCCTGTCCATACTCTGCTCCAGTTGAGATAATTTCTTGTTCTTTACAGACTTCCAGCATCCTCTTTCAACCTTTATGCCTTTTCCAACACCATGGGTAAAGCTGCTGTTTGACAGCTGGTTATTTATTCCAGCCGAATGTGTGTGACATCTTTTGTATGATTGCAGAAGCCTCTACAATGCTTTCGATAGGGAAGAATTCCAGTATATGACGTTTGTCTGAAGCTTTTGTGAGATCTGATATGACGAACCCTTCCTAGGTTCTTCTGTGAGGTTGTTAGTTAAAGGGCTTGCTGGGACTGTGAGGAGCAGCAACCATTTCAGGACAGCCACACATAGACATGGAGTTGGAGAGTTGAAGAAAAGTCTGAAGTTGGGAAAGTTTCACTATTTTTTTTTCATACCTTTCAATGAGTAGTCTTTCATCAGCCACGTATAACCTTCAGATAGGGCTTGTATTTTACACAGTGTTCCAATACAGAGATCTGCATTACTAGATTGTAGCATATGTATATTCAGAAGTGGAAACTAAACCTGATGTTGAATAATACTGTTCTTTCAGTGTTTCTAATACTGTTTATTTTCCTATAACTTATGCTGTCTACAGTTTTCTGTATTCTTCTGTTCTGAAATACAAAAATAGAATATCAAAACTGTTTATTGGCAAAGGAACCAGATTTTTTTTAAAATTGACAGTAGAATATGTCTATATACTCTTTGCTAATATACTCCTTCAGACTGAAGAAACCTTTTAGTCTAGTTCAGTAAAACAAAAAAAGAGTTTTGCTTTGGAAAGTGAAAAATATATTTTTTTTCTTCTTTCTTTTCCCCTGTTGGCCTATGACCTGAGTTCTCTCAGTATCTTCCTTGTTTGAACAGACAAATGGTTATCCTCTGAAAATTCAGAGGAATGGGCTGGAGATGTGAGGTGTTTCTTAAGATGTCTCAGTTCATAGATTTACCATGGCTTTTAGGTGAGCATTATTGTGCCTAATGTAAACTAGGTTTGAGTAAAATACAGACAGAAGTGTTTGCAATGCCCCAAATGGACTCAGTGAGACATACCAAAATGCACACATGAAAAGATGAAGGAAAAATAGCATCCAGCTTACTTATGCTAAGATTAAAACAAGTGGTTTTCTGTCTCTGTAGCTGATTCAATACAGATTTTCCTGACTCTCTGTCTCTGGAACTTAATTTTTTTTTTCTTTTTGTGTAGTTTTGTCTTAGGTACATCCATTATTCCCTTTGTAGTGAAACATACTAGGTTTTCTGGGTATTCTTTTTTAAGTTCCCCCAAGATATTCAGATACTTAATCTTGTTTTGAATTTTATCCATTTTCCCTTTGCCCCCCAGATTTATTCTTGATACTCCTTTAAGTGAAATAAGTGTAATCTTACTCTGCTGGTGATGCAAATATTGGTTTGCTATACCAGGTGTCATTTCTTGCACACAAGTAGTTCCTTGCCTCAACAAAATGTAAAACTCCTTTCCTCTTCTTTAATGATTCTGTCTATAGTCTGCATCCGTTGATCCGTATAGCATTTTGTCATTTCTATCAAGTACATTTATATGCAGTTATATGCATTGGGTGAATTTATAAATCTGACCCAGGATTTTGACTGAGGGCAAATATAACACTAATCATCCATCTTGGAGTCAGAGCAAATTTTGATCATTGATCCCAGACATGTTTACCTCTTTAAATGTTTTTTTTATTAAAACAAGGTTACCATAGCAGATAGTAAGTTTAACAAACATACATCTAAACTTTAAAAATCTTTGTTTAGCTGCAGACCAACTGTGAGTCATCCCATGCTGAAACAGAGCTGCTGAGAAAACAAATGGAAAATGAAAAAGCATCTATGAAAAACCTGTCATCTTTGCTTGTGTCCAAATATGAGAAAGAATTTCAGTCACAGATAGAAAAACAAGAAAAAGACTCTGAAATTCAGTTTCTCAAGGAACAGCTTTCTTCAGCAGAAAATAAACTGTGAGTACATGACCAGGAGAATATTGCAGTTTTTTTTCCTTCTTCCCAAGGATATATACACAGAGATGGTTTTATACCTAGCTGCATTTTCAAATGACCAATGTACCTTGGTTACCTTAACAGCAGAAGATACTAAACACGTGCTTCTGATTCTTCACCTATACCCTAATAGACATTTCTGTGTAGTGTTATATTTTACTCAAAAAAATGTTCTTAATCTAAATTGCATGGTATAGCTGCCCTTTTAATTTTGGATAATTGTACTTGGAGGATTACAATTACTATCTAATTAAAGTGTGTGGACTTTACAGTGCTGTGCAGAGTCAAGATTTTACTCAGCTCAGAAACAGAGCAGCTCAGCTAGAGTCGGAACTGGGTATCACCAAAAGACAGCTGGGAACGGAGCGCTTTGAAAGGTCAGTGTACGTTTTTGTATTGCACTTCCTGCACGTAGTTGGGGTGAAATACCATACAGTACTAAGACTTAGGCTACTCAGTAGGATAAACAGAAAAGTTTGGGTTTGCTTTGCTAGACATCTCCTGTGTGTTCAGGGGCTCTTCACGTCACTGAATTCAGTCTTGTGGCTGTTACACATGCTGTCTAAATTGGTTGTGCAGGTTCCCTTTATTGCCAGTGGAATGAGACAGCAAGATAAACTGCCCTCTGGAACTGCCTGTTTTAGGATGGGGTAGATCACTTTCCTGAAGATGCTCGTCTGTCTTCGCTCATTTTTAGTGATGCCTGTCTTGAGCTGTAGTTCTGCCATATGAATGGCTACCTTTTGGCTACACCTATGCTAGTTGATCTAAACCAGGTCGCAACGTTGGCTTGAGGGATCCACAAAACTGTGTATTTGTCTGTACAGTTTATATTAGTACACACTCTGGAATTATTTTAGCCTGTACCAACCCACATTCTCCCAGGTACTACTTGGGCCACAGAAGGTGCTAGGGATCATTCCCAAATGGCACTATGGCCACAGTAAATTTTTTTTCTTTCTTTTGTGGGAAGAGTGTTTAACAATATGTACAAACTGTTATGATTAGCCACAGTACCAAAGAACAGTCCCTGGCCTGTTTCATGAATTAGTTGTCTAGGTAGTCTTGCCACCTTAACAGTTTTCTTATCTGTGCAATGACAGTACTTCTCTGTTTCATAGGTGTATTGAGAATAAAGTACTACAGTGTCAGGCATTATTTTGGGTATGTAAATGAGATGGCTAAAAGAAGCAGAGTGATGTGATTATAGCACAGGTTTGAGAATCAGATGTCTTGTTTAGTTTTAGTAAATCACTTTGTTGATATTCTCTTCTCTCCTAAGGAAGGATGAGGGTTTTGGAGGGGGTATCTCTATACCTGTCATTCAGTCTTTTAAAGATGGATTTCTAAATGTCTCAGTGTATATTTAAATTTCAAATTGGATTCTCCTTTACCCTGAAGTCATGGCAAAAACTTCTAAATGTGTAAGTCCTCTAGATGTGTAAATCACTTAAAAAGGTGGCATCATTTGCACTTCTTCAGTGGCATTGAATGAGCCAGACTGTATGCTAATACAGGAGTACAGAATCACAGAATGGTAGGGGTTAGAAGGGACTTCTGGACATCATCTTGTCCACCCCATCTGCTAAAGCAGGTTCACCTAGAGCAGGTTGCACAGAAAATGCATCCAGGCAAGTTTTGAAAGTCTCCAGAGAAAGAGACTCCACAACCTCTCTGGGCAGCCTGTTCCAGGGCTCTGTCACCCTCACAGTAAAAAAGTTTCTTCTCATGTTTAGGTGAAACTTCCTGTGTTCTGTTTTGTGCTCCTTGCCCCTTGTCCTGTTGCTGGGCACAACAGAAAATTCTGGCTCCATCCTCCTGACCCCCTTTAGATACTCATAAGCCTTGAGAAGATCCCCTCTCAGTCTTTTCTCCCGGCTAAACAGCCCCAGGTCTCTCAGCCTTTCCTCGTAAGAAAGATGCTCCAGTCCCCTCATTGTCCTTGTAGTTTCCACTGGACTCTCTCCAGTAGTTCCCTGTCTCTCTTGAACTGGGGAGCCCAGAACTGGACACAGTACTCCAGATGGGGCCTCACTAGGGCAGATTAGAGGGGAAGGAGAACCTCCCTTGACCTGCGGGTCACACTCTTCTTAATGCAGCCCAGGATACCATTGGCCTGCTTGCTTTGTTTTAAAAGAAACTCTGTCTTCTTCAGACTGTTGTTTCTGTACTCCCCCTGTGTGAGTGTATCCATCTCATGGTGTATGGGTGCTCCCTGGTAGGGACTGCAAGTGTTTCTTCTTGAAGTGTTCATTGGTAGGAAGTTGAATCAGCCTTCAGCCTTAATCTCTTCTCCTAGTTAAGGATCATTTGTTACTCACATGGCTGGTTACCAAAATAAATACTGCAGTGATCTTATGCTGAGGCAAAGATCACCAGTTTTCATTCCTGAAGATAATTTATCTTCTACTTCAAGAGAATTACATAATTCTCTGAATTATTTTGGAATGAACAAAGCTAGGTCCCACTACGCAGTCTGTAAGTCAGTTGCAAAAACCATATAGAGAAGTCTTAGATAGCAAAGATGGAAATGTTCTCATATAAAAATCTGAGGCTGACATTAGATTTAGATGTCTTTGGAAGGCTAGAGCTTATTTCTGGGTTTGTTTGGGGTTTTTTGGCTTTTCTTGTAAAATCAAAACAGTGCTCCTTTCCATGTCCTGCAAAGGTTACAAGAATTTGATGTCTTTTCTGTTTTTCCTGAGAAAGTCATGCTTTACAAGAGTGGGTATCGATCACTCTTGCTTGCAGGGAAAGGGATTAAAGCTCCAAGCTGGCTTCTTACAGCCAATCTACTTTTCTGATACTAGCAAGTGAAAACCAGAAAATTAGCCAGAAAGGAAGAATATTATCATTAAAGTCAGTATCATGATAGCATATAATGGAAGCAGCAAATGTCAGTACTGTCTGCGTTTTTTTGTTGTCAGTTTAAACAAGAAGATACCCTTGTTCTAATGCTGACTTAGCTTGTCGTATTGATTTACTGCCTTGGTGCAGAATGAAATAATGCCTGAGATTAGGAGGTGGAAGTGCCAATGCTGTCAGGCCTTGAAGGAGCACTAACACAGTGATGCCAGGAGGCTTAATCCATCTGTCTGGGTTTTTCTTCAGCAGTCGGGGAAAGCACCTTCCCATCCCTCCTGACTGCGGAAGCTTGGACTCAAGTGAAACAATGGGTTTGGTTTATAGTCCTGTTCTGGCTGTAGTGACCCAGCACAGGGACTGACTGTCAGGTAGCCTTGGACAGCCCCAAGCACATCACTTGCATATCTTTTTATCCCCTTCTATTTCTTGAGCCTCCTTTTTGCTGCCATTGTACCTCCATTTCTCTGCCCCAGTCTCCTCCAGAATAAAAAACTTGTCTGTAGTTACTTTTTCCTATTGGTCACAGTTTTGCTGCATTTGTACCCAAACTTGGTATTCTACAGGGCAATGTTACCTGTGAGAGGTGCAAGCAGCTGCACTCTGACTTCTCACCATTGCCACCATTAAAGACAGTACAGCATGTGCCTTGTAAAGCCTTTAAAAGCAATAACGCCAGTCAGACTAGCAGTCAATCAACTGGTTGGAGCAGGTCCAGAGAAGGGCCACAAAGATGATCAGAGGGCTGGAACACCTCTGCTGTGAAGAAAGACTGAGGGAGTTGGGGTTGTTCAGCCTGGAGAATAGAAGGCTCCAGGGAGGCCTTACTGCAACACTTCAGTACTTAAAGGAGGCCAAAAATGAGAACAATCTTTTTAGCAGGACATGTTGCAACAGGACAAGGGATGATGGTTTTAAACTGAAAGAGTGTAGATTTAGACTGGATATAAGTAAGAAATTTTTTACAATGATGCTGCTGAAACACTGGAACATGTTGCCCAGAGAGGTGGTAGATGCCCTATCCCTGGAAACATTTAAGGTCAGGTTGGACAGGACTTTGAGCAAGCTGATCTATTTGAAGATGTCACTGCTCTCTGCATGGGAGTTGGACTAGATGACCTTTAAAGGTCTCTTCCAACCCAAACTGTTCTATGATTCTGTAAGTCTGGTTTTGTAGTCTTTACAGTACATATGATACCTCTCCAGGCACAAAGTTGTGGGATGTTGGTAGCTAGTTGTAAGACTCTTCCTGTCTCACTGAGGTCTTGCCACTAGAGCAAGCCCTTTCTTGCCTGTAGATTTAGCTTTGTGAGCTGATGATGGATCTGATTGCTCTCCGGCAGGTTTTGGTGATCTGCTTCAGCGGTCCACTCTTTAGATAGGTCTGTGGAAGTGGCTAAGCCACACTGGGTGCTGTTTCAGTTCCATAACATATAGGCAGCCCTTGTTATACCTTTATTTGCAAGTTTTTGGGCAATGTGGAGTCCTTTTTTTCCAGCCTGAGTCAGTGCTATCCTCCCAAAACATCCATTCATTTATAATGAATCATTGTCCAGGTTTTAGTGGGGTTATACACTGGAGCTCAGGGGTTGTTGTAGCCACTCTTCCTATTAGTTTCCTAATCCAATCCAGACTAGATTGTTCTTGTGTAAACAATTGGCAGCCTGAAACCAGGATCCCAGATGAGTATGTACTTCCAGAATTTTCCAGTATATTATCCAGTCCCTCGTACTTCCTCCCCGGACACGGAAATGCAGGAGTTACATATTGATCCAGTATCCAGGCCCCACCCCTTGCAGTCAAGATGACTAGACTACGATTTTACAACTTTCCCACTGGGGAGTCCAGCAGCTCTTAAGTATCCACCAGTTTCAGGGCACTTCAGATAGACTCTAGTCCACTGGTCTTGCCAACTCAAACACCACAAGCAGCACAGTTCTTACGTTAATATCATTGCTGATTTTAGTGATTGTCCTTATGTTGCAGACTTGTGAATAACCTTAACATTAGGCTCTTCCTCTCTGGAGATTTTTACAGTTTTTAGAGTTTAGCCTGCAGCAGCCATGGCTAGCTTCTGTCTTTTAGGGCAAACAGAGACAATGGGTATGTAGAACTAAATCTGAGTAAGGGAGTAATACAGAGAGAGTCACTAATCTGTCTTTCAGAGAAGCATATGATGAATACCACATCTTTTAAAATAAAATTTAAAATTTGACAATCTTAAATAGAAAAAAACATGATAATGCCTATCAGATAATTTTGATGATTTTTGAAAAGTGCTTAATCTCACTGTTAAATAATGTTTATTTAGGGAACGTGCTGTGCAGGAGCTTCGACGCCAGAATTGTACGGTCTCATATCAGCTAAGCTCTACATTAAGAACATCATCACCTGAACATTCCCATCATCGATCTCCTGATTGGTCTCTGGACTGGTCCCTGGAAGAGCAAATGGTTCAACAACATTTAAGTTCCAAACACTGAAGGGGAAAAAAAATATTAAAAAATAAACGGACTAATTCTGATATTTCTTGTTAAAATACTGGCTGAATTCCATGGAATTACATTGCTCCAAGAAAAGTTACAAGAAGATTCAGCACCACAACCTTTTGGTGAAACTCCTTTTATTTTGTTTTATTGAGCTGTATCCAAACAGTAGGGTTAATAGCAACTACTTGCACTGGGATGCCATATTTATAAATTGTTAAAACAGTAATAGAAATCATGCTGCAGAAAATATCTCTTTATTTGACTTGCCACCATTTTGTGCAGGTGTAGATAGACGCCTTTCCTACAAAACAGCTCTTAATTATCTAGTCTTTCTTCTTTTATTCAAAATAGTTTTTACTCTAGATATGTGCATTTTTTACAAGAAATATAAATGCATTCTAAATGTTCTTCAAATACCTGTAACCCTGTGGAGGAGCAAGCCCAGTGTTCCTTTTAACAATCAGTGAAATGGAGGCTCCACAATAAGCAGCTACTCCCCTGCCACCTTCAGTCTCAGCTTAGTTTCATATTTGATAACTGCAGGCTTGTTGCATCACACTTTTTTGGTACATTGATGGCAGTGTGCCTTTAAAAAAGAAAAAAAAAAAAGCCCGTTGAGTGGGGAAAAGGCTCAATTCATGACTTGCAGGAAGTAATTTCTGCTTTTGAGATGGCTATGTACTTCCAAGATGAATTTTCTTAATGGTTTGTTATCTGAGATTATTACCTTTGGCACTTGATTATCAAAGGCTCCTGTAAGTACATAGATCCTAAGGATATGAGACAAGTTTCCCCAGGGCAGTGAGCTGGTTCTGGTGACCTTACTAGGAACACAGAGCTGTGCAAGACAGTGATGTTGTAGCCATTGCCAGTCCTCAATAGCAAGTACAGGGAATCTTCCTTTTTCTGACAGAACCACAGCTAATCCTCCTTAGTCTGAGTACAGCATAGCTCTTAAATTTGTTGAAATAAGCATTGTATCATTTGGAAGGGTTTAATTTAATTACCATAACACTTTCTTCTATTTTTGATACTGTACAGAGAAAAGAGGGATCAATCCTTGTGGTCACCACACTGACACTAACAGTTATGGTATATTTTGCTATTTGTATCACCCTTTTCAGGGTGATAGAATTCCTTTCTAATTAGTAAACTTCTGGCTAAATACCAAATCAAGACTAATCTTCTACAAACTAGATTATGAATTCAACTCCTTTCTTGTTTTCATTTTGAGTTTTGTGAGGGTTTTGTGTTTAGTTTGTTGTTTTTTTTTTTTTTTTCTTCTGACTGGCCTTATGTGGCATGATCTGCTTTTGCACATTCCTAGGGAATAATGAGTTTAAGTAAGGACTAAAAATGAAATATGTGAGCCAGGTATAAATACTTTGTTTGCTTAAAATCTTCAGCTGGTTTAACCTAAATCTTTCTCAATGAAATTAATGTCGCTTTTGAGAGCAAATGAACTCCGATTTCTTTTTCTGCTTAATTATTTTGCATTTTTGAGTGCTCAAGATACTTTTTTCCCCCCCCCCCCCTCAATCCAGCTCTTTGTTATACTTTCTTGGCTAAGTGGGAAGAACTAGGGTTGCTCCAGACTTTCTTATCTGTACTAAATGGATTGAGATTGTTTTAATTAAAAAAACCCGTGCAATAAAACCTGCAACTTTGGCAGTCTGTGCTATCTTTCAAATCTTACCTGGAAAGAATTTATCAGGTTTGTGTAGTGTAGTGATACAGCAACGAATAAAATAGCTGTTTGATAAGGCTCTCCTGAGATCAAGCAGAGAGCTGAA
>JAVSBS010028715.1:0-37531 GCA_033124195.1 Coracias cyanogaster
CCCACCTGCAGTGCTGGGGCAGCTCTGGAATCCTCAGCACAGGAGAGACATGGACCTGTTGGAGCTGGTCCAGAGGAGGCCACAAAGATGATCAGAGGGTTGGACGCCCTCTGCTGTGAGGTCAGGCTGAGAGAGTTGGGGTTGGTCAGCCTGAAGAAGAGAAGGCTCCGAGGAGACCTTATTATGGCCTTTTAATACTTAAGGGAGCTTATAAGAAAGGTGGAGAGAAGGCCTATAGTGACAGGACAAGGGGCAAGGTTTTCAAACTGGAAGAGGGTAGGTTTAGACTGGACATTAGGAAAAAACATTGCTGCAGTGAGGGTGGTAGGACACTGGCACATGTTGCCCAGAGAAGTTGTGGATATGCCATCACTGGAAGTGCTTAAGGTCAGGTTGGATGGGGCTTTGAGCAACCTGATCTGGTGCAAGATGTCCTAGCCCTGGCAGGTGGGTTGGAGCTAGGTGATCTTTAAGAGTCCCTTCCCACCCAAACCCTCCTGTGATCTACAATTTAGTTGCTCTTTCAATACTCCCCAATGGAGAGGAGCCGCGCTGACTCACGCCGCGTCACACGGACGCAGGACATGGACCAGGCCTCTGCTGGTCCGTGCAGCCACCGAAGCGTAAAGGAGACACTCACGCGACGTTTCACCAGCAGTTCCTCCCTCGCGCTCCTTACATAAGGCAGAGGAGGTGTGGCGAGCCGCTCGCACTTCACTGGGCTCCTCGTAATTGATGGAAGATTACCAGGAGCATGTTTTTGCAGGAAGTATTTTCTAAGGCTAAACAACAGTTGATGAGGGTGCGATAAGAAATTACCGAGCATGTATCTCGCTACTCCAAATCATGAGTATTGCTTGGTCCTTCCTATGTGTTGTTTCCATAGAAGCAGAGCTTAACCTTCTAACTGCAGATTATAAAGGCACCTAATTCAATTAAAATTAGACTTCAAGCATATCAGCACTTAATACTGAAGAGTTATTATGTGATTGGATATAGACGTCGTCGTGATTGGCAGGCAGCACGGCTCCCGTCTGAGCCAGCTGGAAAAACAGTATCGTGGTGGGAACTCTCAGGGTTCTTCTACACATTTCCCTCTGCACTAATTGTTAAGCAATTCCTCTGCCACGTTGGGATCCAGCACAGAACACAGGAGCGCACGTGCGATTAAAGGTATTTATTGTAGGTTTTCTTTTCTGAACTGACAAAGAGGGTTTCCCAGAGATCGGTAACACGACACAATGTTATACACCATTTCACAACTAGTCCCTTGTCGCTTTATTAAGAACATAGTAATTTAAAAATATCTAAATATTTACATATTAATAAAACATATATACAGAAGATTGAGACATTTTTACCTAAATATGGAATGATTCTTTTTTTTTTTTTTTCTCTTCTCTCTAATAAACCCTATAAAAAGATTTCTGAAGAAAGTCTGAACAGTAGTCACAGTAAGTAAACACAAACGCAATCTTCCAAATTTACAAAACGCTGATTCGGTTGCTGAGGGGTTACGATACGGACACGAGGGGCCAGTGGCCCTGCTCCACACAGGCAACTCCAAGCCACCAAGGAAGGAAAGATTCAGATGTTAAGGTCTGCAGTGCATATTCAATCTGTTCCACAGTTTCAGAGAGAACATGGTTGTCCCTAAAAGTCCACCCAAGGTGGGTGGGGAAGGGCCAGGAGCCTGGTTTCTCGGGTGCTGAGAGAAGAAACCGCTCCCCTCGCCTCCAGTGTGACTTGCGGGCATTCGGCGCCATCTGAGAAACCGGCTTGAGGATTGTTAAAAGAAGAGATTCAATATTTTTAAAACCATCCCACTCTGTAATAGCACTTCTGTTGAGACACTCAAAAGGCCAAATAGTTCCCAAAAAACCCCAAAGATGCACCTAAAATATACACAGGGAAAGGAAACACCACGGTAAAGGCTCTAGCAAGCTCTCCCTTGAGCTGCAGGAAATACGCTCAAACTACCTGGTGATCGGTAGATGCTGCAGGTAAGACCTAGACTTTTTCCCAACATTTTTAAAGTGAATTTAGTGCTGATGAAAGGTGCAGAAGTGAAGGTTTGCATCGAGGGCCACGTACAATTCTACCTTAGCCCTGACCTGAAAGGACCGACCCTTTCGGCGTCTACGAGGGTAGTGCAATTTCTTGATCGATTCACTCAACTGCTGAGATACCAATATAGCACCAGGCAGAAGGTAACTTTAAAAAAAAATAATGGGTGAATAATGTTGCCAAGGGCAGTGGCTGAAAAATCACGGTGTGCAGACCCTCTTCCTGGAAACTGGCAAACTAATACGCTTTGAGACTGAGGTGGTAGGGCAAGCTGGGGGGGGAATGAGGGGACAATGAGCACCTCCAGTGATCTGCGCTACAAAGATGCTCGAGAGCCATCCTGCTAGGACCACATACGGGAAATTGTTTGAGGGATAGCTTCTCCTCGCTATAATTAGGAAACCGGGCACTGCTAGGAGGAGGAATCCTGCTTTGTTTCCTTCTAAATCCAGCGAGGAAATTTTTAATCACGGCTGCGTATGACTGGTCATTGGTGCCACAGCAGCCAGGAAAGGAAACGTGGGTCTGCAGAAGCAAAGAGCTTCGCCGAGTCAAATGCTCCTCGAGCCCCCGGGGCTTGTGATGGAGAGAGATGCCACCCAGGGACGGGAAGAGTCACCCGTCTGCGTGGGTTCACCTCGGCGTGGCTCGAGACAGAACGCTGCTGGCAAGCATACAATCACGTGGAAAAATACAATCATGAAGGGAAAACAAAGGCAAGAGAATGTCTTCAGAGTGGATACCCCGCTAATTAAATAATGCATTGGATACGGAGGGAAATCATCTTTAATTAAGATGAAGAACAGTGAAGCAATCTGGTGGTTTTGTTATTTGAGGTTACACAGAAAACGCAGGAAACGACACAAACTTGAAGGGAAAACGGGATGGATGCCCACGTCTTGCGGTACGCTGCAGTTCTCGTGCCCATCTTGCAGGAACGTCATTCGGAGGAGAGGATGTTTCTATCCGCTAAGAACACTGATGCAGGAGGTGAAATTCAAGCTGAAAAATCTGGGTTTGCGTCTATCAGATGATCTGTCGTGGTGTCGAAAAGGTTACCTGAAGGAAGAAAGAGGGTGAAGAAATCAGTTAAAAAATACAAAAATTTAAGAAATCAGTACTTTGGAAAAAAAAGTGGCAGAAACTACATATTTGAGTTCTAACTTTAACGTGTGAAGGGGCTGAACTGCTGGTGTGTACACAGGCGGCGGCTGTTGAATTCTATTTAGAGTAGAGCTCAACTGGCTAAAGAAAAGCAAATTAAATAGAGGTTTTTTTTTGAATACAGAATTTGCCAGCAAAGTTTTTCACACAACATATAGCGCAGCCCGCACTTCAGATGTAAAGCGCTGCATTAGGCTTCGGCACAACCTGCACCGCGATGCTCACCCCTTTGAAGTTACGGTTCTGAAGAAGTGAAAAAAGCACCACATGAATTTTAAACCGAGTGTATGTACTCTGGGATCTGCTTTGGAAAAAAAAAAAACCAAAAAACAACAAAAAACCCAACAAAACCACCACTCCACAGCAGTCTAAATGCATATGGGAGAATGTATATATAAAAAAAGGGGCACTGTATGCTTATATCCCATCTTTTTTAAAGCACTTTAAGAATGTGCTTTTTCTAAACAGAACAATGGAAGACGGGCAGAAGAATTATGACGAGAGCGCTAAGAACACAGGGCAAACAGGAGACAGACATCAATCAGCAAATACAACCCAAGGAAAAGGGAAGACTCACACAATCATGCACCGAAAGGATAAAGATTTATATTACAATAAAGGATTTGTATTTAAGGTTTTGAAAAGGTTTTTTTCTTGAAGTTTCGTTTTCTTGATATTGTGTTTCAACAGAAAAGGAGACAACTTATACAGAATCGGATCGTTCCTGTTTTCTTATCATCTGTTTCTTTACCAAGAGATTGCTCTCATCTTTTCACAAAGCTGTATCACCCCTGGACCCCAGGATTGGGATGTTAGTGTTTTGGCTTCTTTTAGCACTATCAAAACTCTTCCTCATCTTGAAATTAACCCCGGTGTGGAGAAACTGTACGAGCTCTCAGCAGAGCTGTGGTCCAAAGCATGGAGGGCTCTCTCACGGTCCTCGGCTGCATGTATCTTTTAAATCCAAATTTCAAGATGGGGACTCAAGAAAGGGGTGTTGCAGCTGCCTTACATTTGTTTCCACATGCAGAATTTACAGCTTATGACTTCCTTTTGCGGTTGTTTTTTTAAACACAAAATCCAGATGCTTTGTGTATATTGTAGACCAAAGTAAGATGAGCCTCTTCTCAGTACCAACTTCTATAGAAAGACTCTAAAAGCTGTCACATATTCATCCTGGTAAAGATCTATCTCACACCTTCCAGGTTCCTGTATCACCGAGAAACTAATCAGTCCTTCCACTTAGTCCACGGTAATTACCCGCAGAGCTGTCTGATCTGTCTCAGCTCAGGTCTGGACACAGCCTTCAGCTTTTGGTAGGTGCAAAAACTGGAACTGCAGAAGACCCTCGTCTTGATAACATTTGCTAGAGACAACTCCGCTAGTATTTTCTGGAGATTTATCTGTCAATGCACCGGAGTTCCCAGCTAGTTTAACTGCCACAGTTCTTCCAATTTACTTTAAACACCCTTCAATCAACAGGTTTTAAACCAAAAGCCCTCTTGGTGTTGAGGGTGATTTGAAACCAGGAGCATGATTTCTGCTCAGAAGTGCTAAAATATAATTGGGAAAAAATGCCTTCCTTAGTTTTATGAGGATGTACCAGCTCCAGTTTTTCACATGGCTTTCGAGTTTCAAAAGAGGATTTTTGAAACCAAAACACCCCCTGCTCTCCTCAAAGTCCAGGACTTTACTAATGGTGGGCACAGAGGGAGCAGGTTCAAGCCTGGCTGTAGGCACCTGTACCAATTAACTGCACTCAGAGCCCAGTCCTGCCGGCACCAAAGGAGAGACACCTCCAAAAACAACCTTAGCTGATCTGACCTTCTCTCTGGAAGCAGCCCTCTTCCCACCAAGGATCAAGAGAGCTTAGAGCAACCGTGCTTCTGACTGAGGTGTCTCAAACGGAGTGTGAGCCACAGGCTGTGATCTGAAAACGTGCAGGTTGAGGCGTTTCAGCATCACTAATTCACATACACCCAGATCTTGTTCATAATGTCACCGGTGTCACAGGCAGGACTGACTGAACAGAAAAGGCAAATTAAAGGCATCTGAGTTTTTCCTTTTTTTTTGGCACCAACGCTTATCGTTGATGCAAATCATTCACTCTGGATGCTTCTGCTTTGCAAGTTTGTGAATTCTTGAAGACCAAGAGAGCAACCCTCTGATGTCTGTCAGAGATAGCTTCCATACCCCACCTTTTCTCCCCATCCAGGTTCCTGCAAGGCGCCCCCTCAAGCAATCCAACTCAGTCTGGTTTTATTCTACCAATACACCAGGTTAACCACAGACTGCAGAATCATTTCGTTTGCAAAAGACCCTTAGGATCATTGAGTCCAACCGTTAACCCAGCACTGCCAGGTCACCACTAAACCATGTCCCTCAGCACCATATCTAAAGGCCTTTAAAATCCCTCCAGGATGGGGACTCCACCACTTCCCTGGGCAGCCTGTTCCAGGGCTTGACAACCCTTCAGGTGAAGAAATTTTTCCTAATATCCAACTTAAACCTTCCCTGGCGCAACTTGAGGCTGTGATTTATCTGATATTAGCTGTCATCTGCAACCAAGCACTGTACAAACACTCCACCGCACCAAACCAAGCACCCACGGCGCCAGGCACTGTACAAACACTCACTCAGAGAGACTCTTCCCCAAAGATTTGTCAAGCTAAACAGAGAAGACAGCTGAATAAATCACACAAAGGCTTTCTTTAAAGAACCTGTCAGGAATGGCCCTTTATAAAACCAGCTGTACTAAGGCAGGGAAAGACCTCTGTAAAAGTTATATTCCATCTCTTTTGCCACACTCCTTGATAGAAAATGTCTGTATTTTGGCTCTCTACCATAATTACTGTCATTATACTGTCTGTATATCACTTTAAATAATTTGCTCCCAAAAGCAGTACGATGTTAAATGGACACGTACTATAAAGAGGGCCTCGCACACCTCCAATAATGGGTGTGAGCCAAACGCTTGGCTCGCAGCCTGTGAGCTTCGCCTCCCCCACCAAAGCAAATCGCAGCCCGGTTTATTTAGGCGTCCTTCCACAGAGAGCACGGGGAAGTCTACATCGCAAACAGAATCCCAGCTCAAAAACTGCACGCACGGATGCTCAAAGGTGTACGAGCAAGCAGAGCGCAATGGTGACCTGCTGCGGAGTGGAAAGGGAGTTGTCTTCTCTACCACAACCACCTCAGTGCATTTTCCCCCACCATTTCCACCAGCGAGGTACAACCCAAGTAGTAACTACAGAAAAGAAAAGCACAGCAAGCCGGTAATTCTGCTCCTTAATACGATTACCAGAGCAATGAAAAGGTAACGCTACATGACATTAGCAACATTTATCAGGGTCCTCTCGCAACAGAATTGCTTCCCTCCCTGATAAAAGAAACGAACAGGATGTCCCTTGGAAGAGACCTTTCAAACCAGAGCTTCCTGCATCTATTACCACAACCGTCCCCTGAAATGCCGTTCAGCGGCTGGCCAGGAAAGCAGCGCGGCGGCTCGCAGGCAGCGCCTGTCCCAGCCCCCACTGGGTCCGTGCCAGAACAGGACTATAGCTGCTTGTCCTCCCAACTGCTTCGCTGCTCCTATTCCTTAGTAACTGCACGTGCTCCGACAGCAGGATTTCACCCGACGGCGCTCCACGGCTGGCAGCTGCTGCTCCGGCACGCAGCAGCGGTGTGAGAAAGCTCCTTCTCCAGGCCTCACGCAAGGGAGATGAGGAAGTCCTTGCACAAGAGACAGATGCTGTGATGGTTCTAGTATTCTCCTGTCCGCCCCACAGCCCCCAGGTACCGTGCCATGCACTCAGCAACCCAGTATCAGCCCTGTCCTGCTCTTCACAGCCATAGCATCACCGATCTCCAAACACCCTTTGTTGTTACATCTCAGAAAGACGATAAAAATGCACCATAATCCACAATCCTATTCGTCAGCTCAAGATCTTCCCTCCTTTTAACTTGGCTTTGGGGATAACAGGCAGCATGGTGGTGAAATTACAGGGAAACGACTCTGTAAGGCAGGGAAATGACCATCTCCCCAGACTCCGGCCCCACTGGATTTTCAGAGGATGGCAGCTCAGCTCCTACCATCAGGGCACCTGCTGATGGACTGACTCTTAATGAGAAGGTGCTTCAAATTTCAGTCTCAGCCTGTCTGGATTTCTACACCCCGTGTGATGGCGTGCAAAAGTCTTATTTCTGAGTCCAGCCAGCTTCACCGCTAAGCTGCTGTTCAGCAACTGTCAGGCTTTTAAGGCAGCGTGGCTCCACTTCAAGAAAAAGCAAACCAACGCTGAAATAGCACATAAATATCTTTGCAATTCTCCTGTGAACCCAAGATATTATTGCGATACCTTGGACAACTAAACAATGCTATGATACAAATTATTGTGTTTGTCCCTCCTGGTAACTCCGTTAATTCAGAAAAATGCACAGAAATACCAGGGATGAGCGCAGGTCCCTGCCTGGCAGAAGAAGGGTACCTCGCTGGCCTTATTAGCTGAGCTGCTACCGTGAGCCTTGAGGTTTTGTGAATGTGAAATAGAAGGGGGAAACGGTGAGATTCTGATGCATTTGTTTTTTAATACAGGCCATTCAAAACTTAAGAGAGCTGGGTCCTGTGTGCAATTACCTGACTGTATATGGCACACCAGGATTATTGAAAACTGCCTCTGTGCCATAAATAAACAAACATACACACTAGAAGCTGATAAAAATTTTAATGCATTTTACCTGTTTGTAGTAGAGAAATGTCCGGCTTCTCATCACAGTCAGTTGCCTCTGCTGATTACAAATATAAACAAGAAATCTCATTACTTTTACTGAATATGGGAATGTGATTAAAAAGCTACATATTGTAGAGCCATTTTGCATTTTCTATCTACTTTCCTCAGCTGCAATTTGCTATTGCTGAGTTAAAAACTCACTGCTTGGAGGAAAAGGTCATATAATAAAAATGCAAACTTAGAAGAGGGAGTTGGGTATTAAGACGCGGGTGTGCCAGCAACGGGATGGAGCAACACTGGATTTTGTTGAGGTTTCAGGTTATTCAGTTGATAAAAGGGGTTGCGGTCATTTGATGAAATCATGTAGAAGTAGCCCTGTGGTCCTTGGAGGAAGAGCCCCTCAGGCTGGTACTGCACCCTCCAACAGCTGCCACCACCCGATGCCTTCGGGGAAAGGGGGAACACCCTCCACCGCTGCACCCAAACTTCCCGTGACCACAAGCAAGCTGATTTTGCAGGGGACAGATTTACTAGGGCAAAATGTCTTCAAAGATGCGGGTGGGCACCCAGCGTAACTAAAAAAGCACATAACCACGTGGGTACACAGGCCATTACAGCACCTGTACGCACACGTGCTTTCAACCCATGGCTTATGCAAGATCATTTGACTTCATTTAGCCCACAGTAAAGGAAGGCTGAAAGCCTTATTTGTTCATCTCCTATTTGCCACAGGCCAAGGGCATGCATGAAGATAGCTCCTTTGGCTCAGCAGTGACTTGGCAGACTGTAGCACCCTGAAGTGTGCATGTGAACCCCGCATGTTACAGGCGTGTAGCAGGAAATCGGTGCCTGACCTACATAAGTCCTATTTGAAATCCTATCACCTTTGTCTTTTGGCACTTCAACACGATATTTAAGGTCTTTAAAACACAATGAGATCTTGGAGAGCACTTCAGCAAACCAGGTGTGGTTGGTGCATGGTCGGTGCGGCGGATCTACATCTACTCGCATCGATTCATATCCGCAGGGATCAGATCTGACCAAGGCTACAAATGTACTGAGCAACTTAGTTCAGGTCCCACTTGAAACTAAGCTAACTGTCCTGGTCACCTTTATCGTGGCTCTACACACGGGGATGTTGAGTTGTTGCCTTTATGATGATACTGTAAGAAGAACTGATCCAGCTCCTGATCTACATCAGTTTCCTAATGGAGATCCATCAACCCTTGGCTATCCATCCTAGGACCAAGAGGCTGAGTTTACTTTTTAGCTATATGCTCTCTACTCAGGTCTGTAAAATTAACAGAACTAAAGAGAACAGCAACAAACAAGACCCCCTAGTACTAAGCAGCCTTCCTCCCACAGAAGGTGTAAATGGAGTGTCCTGACAAGTACACGACACAGACCTGCCTTGAATCGATCCGATACTTTCTGTGAGAAGGTGGCACGCTGGGCAGAAACAAACTAAGCGCTTGGTACAGCTTACTGTGGGAATCTTGACTTGTGGAAGGAATGGGTGGCTCAATACATGGGGAGAGGTTACCTAGGCTGGTCTGAAACGGGACCTGACTCCCAGCGATGGAAGGACTGGATGCACAAGAGAGGAGACTGCACGGTGAAACAAGCAGTGGAGAGACATCCAACAGGATATACACAGCTTCAAAGCTCTGGAGTGACCGTCTGAGGCCAAGTTCCAGCTATGTTATGAAGAACTACCTGGACCAAGTGGTTCTGCAGCACAGCTACTCAGCATGCAAGAGACAAAGCTGTAACTGGCCCCTTGGGTTGGAAGGACCCTAAGCTATGAAAACAGGATAAGTCAGATCTGAGTGCTGGCAACGATCTGGAAAGTCTTCCCTCTGTCAAAATCAGGGCAGTTGCCAGCTTAGGCTGTCCACACAAGTGGTGGATTATCTGGAAATCTCAGCAGCGACTCCTGAAGCAGCTGTAGAGATATGTGGTTATCTTTGTCCCTACTGCTCTTCTCACACCTGGCTCAAACTGAACTCAGAGGAAGGCAGTAATACAGAAAGAAACAAATGGAAGCTAGGAATTACCTCACCTGCAGAAGATAAGGACCAGAGTCTCCAACTTTGCAGAACCAGCTTTGTGGGTAACAAAGTTACCTGACCATTTAAATCTAGCATGAGACGGACAGAGGGGGTCCTGCTCTCCACCAATTGTTCCAGTCCCGTTCCTCATGCCAGCACAAACGTTTATACACTCACCGGGATCAGATCTAGTTAAAAACTGACAACGTTGCCACATGAATGCTTGTGCCAGCGCCAGAAAGCGAGTGGGAGCACGGCAGATGCCCGGAGAGCCTACTCACTCTTCTCAGCAGCTGCCTGAATTTGTTTGCTGAATCTGGATGCAGAACTGCAGCTCCAGGTGAAGGAGGACACAAAGGTATGACACACACCTCGACCTCCTAACATGGATGTAAGCCACCAGCTTCTCACATGTCATTCCAAGCAGGAGAGGAGGTTTGCCTTCGACAACCGCACCCAGAGACTGCCAGCCAAACTTTACTTGTCTTGAGCCTGTGTGCAAGACAAGGCAAGCAGGAATAGGTGCTACTGTGGGAATTCGGAGCCTCTTTTCTGTCCTTTGCTTAGATAGAGCTCAGTAGCTCTTGCAGAACAATCCTGGCAGCTGTTTCCTTAGGATTGTTTTTCCTCCCCCCAGAATTCTTTAGTTTCTGAGGTACATGTCTGTTAAGTGTTCCCCCGCTGGTTTGCTCCTTGCACAGAAGTATGTGTATGCTCAGAGCTGAGAAGATGAACGCAGCAGTTACTCCTTTTCGTATTGCTGTCTTATCTAAGATATTGGCCACAAAAGCACCATACCACAGGTTGGACTTGTGTCCGACATCCTCCCCAGCCCTGTGTGTACTGCTAAGCAAAAAAATCAACCTGACCTCTTGCATCATGTAGATACTGGATCAAAAACACAAACCAGGGAAATCAGAAGGATGAAGAGAAAAAGAAAACAAAAACCCCTCATATGGAACAATGGAAGCGGGAGTTTGAACAAGGACATGGGAGAAAAGGGAAATATTTTTACTATTTTTTCTTCCTTCATTCCCACTATTTTACACTAGGTGATGTTAACAGCATCTAATTTATTTAAATTAATCCTCCCTGAAAAATTTCAGCATGTTTTCTAACACTGCCGCATTTTCCTTTGTGGAGGAGGGCAATCAGAAGCTTCCAGGTCACGCACAAGGTGCTCACTTTGCATGAACAGCTCTTGCCCTGTGTACTTCGGGAGCGTCACTCACACGGTTTCAGCCTTCCTGTCTGTGCCATGGGCAGCCGCTACTGAATAATGGCTCACGGGCTCTTCAAAAGATAAAAAGGGAGGAAGAACTTACTGCGAGAGACGTGTGGCCCCTGACCTACTGCTTATTAATGGATGGAGACTTTAGTAATCAGAAGGCTTGGATGCTATGTCTGGCACAGAGGTGACATGAACAGCGAGTCAGTCCCTTCTGATTTTACCTATTTTAAGATTTCTATGCTAATGGTCGACTGCCTCCCTCTGTGCTGTCACTGGCAGGGCCACCAGCCACCTACCCATGTTCTCTTCTACAGGGTGAAATGACCGTGCCGTGGGAAACCCGCCGTCGTGAGAAGGCAATCTGCATTGTAACTCATGCTGCTTTGAGAGAGGGAACCTATGCACATGCCTTTTTCTTGGACTTCTTCCCCTCCAGGGCCACTTTGCATCCCATCCCAGCAGCCACAAAGGTTCAGCTTCTCTGCTGGGAGAAGAGAGCTCTGGCACTATGAGCTGTGCCCCAGTACACCACGCTGTTGGCATGAAATGGGACCAGTAGACAAGCCCATAGAATATTACCATACTCTCTAATTTTAATTATAACATCTGTTTGTAACGTTAACCTCAGAGTCTCTTCTCCGCTTTGTGACAGCCAACGTGTGAAATTTTGAAAAGACTGAACAAGGCCAATAAAAATTTAATGGCAGTGACAGCTTTATTCTCAGATCTAACAAATAAAAAAAACCTACCCAAGTCTCAGATCTCAGGCAATAATCTAAAAGAACTAAGAAAAAGCCAAAGCAAAATAAATAAATTTTAAAAAGAATATTTTCAGCTATGAAAAATATTGTCACCGATTCAGAACTTAAATGAATTTTTATTTGACTTAGGATAACAACCTTTCAAAATCTACGCAGGGGAACTATTTTCTAGAAAGCAGAATTTTTAAGTGGGTTTTTTTATTAGCTTTCCAAGTAGGCAGCTTTTCTGTCCCTAATTCTAGGAGATGAGCCAAACACAATAAATAAGGTTGAAGCTGGGCAGCATCTATGATCCAGTGATCATGATTTCATTTAATTTGGAAACACTCAGGAGAGTACGCCCTATAGGAAGAGGTACAAAAGCAGACCCACCCCACTCGTTTGCTAGAATTCTCTGAAATTATTAATATCACTGAGAGCTAGAGCAGGATTTACATTATTAGAGTGAAATAATGTTTTGCAGGATAAAGCGGAGAGGGCTGCTCATGAATGCAGTATTTTGTTGCCTGGTTTGAAATGAAAAACTAATCAGAGGATGTACTAAATGGCTCAGGGGAAGGCAAGCAGGATGCAAAGCCTGCCCCTCCTCTCTTCAATATTTCTGCTGTTAAAATTTAGCCCCACTCAGCGGTGTCTAAAAAGTTGTCTTGTGGCTTCTGTAAAATAAATGGATCGTCTTAAGCTTTCTTTATATAAAGCCTGCGCATTACGACAAACCAGAAACAGATACAGAGAAATCAGCACGGTCAGGTAGCAGTGAGACACATTGGTTCAGAAGGTCTCCAGTGAATTTAGCTTGATGCTGGCTCAGATTTGTTCTTTGGGCATCAGAGTCTATACCCACAAACTCAGCTGGCATTTTTCAGTGAGCAAGTGAAGACAAAACTAAAAGAGAATGACCTGGGAGTACTCACATGAGGACACTCACTCCTGAGGGCTCAGCCTCTGCCCCACCAGCCACACATGGACTGGAAGGGCTCAAGAGCTCAGCTGGAAGAGTGATGAGTCCCACATCGCCGTGGCTGTGAATCCTGCAGTTTTCAAAGATTCTTAAAATCTAAGTTTTGCAATATGGAGTCTTGGGACACCTTCTCCCCATAGCAGATCAAACCTCCCTCTATGCCTGCCCTCCCTTCCTGTTTTGGGCTCTGTAAGTTACATACAGCTCTCACACTTCTGGTACAGCTTCACAATGAACAGTCAAACTGTGCATAGTTCCACAAAACCACTTTTATGAAGCTGCCGAAGGCTTTGAGACTATGCTAGAGAACATCACAACATCCTTCCCTTGGTCCTACAGATCTCCTCAGGCACCTGCTAATAGCCACTGTTGGAAACAAAAGACGGGACTAGATGGATCTGCTGCCTGATCAGCTCTACATCCCTCCTATCAGAAGCTCATCACTGGAACACCGAAGTACTAACGAATCTTACTTCAACAAGATGATGTTACTACAACCAGCTGTCTGCTCTTGCCTCTCTGCTGCTATCTACTGCTTTGCTGTCACAAAGGCTGTGGAAACTTCTCATTTGCTTCAGTGCACGGTCAGGCTGGGTTAGCTTAAGCCACCAGTGGAGACAGTAGTGGACAGCAAGGTGCAGATGGCCACAGTGGTGTGTTCAGTCACTCCTGCTAGATCACAAAGAGCATGTCTGCCTGTGGCCCCATGCCAGAGTAAAACCGGTGCAATGTCAGGGAATGGCCAGTAAACTGAACAACACAAAAAAGAGCTTTTCTACCAGTCTAGGTAGGGTGTGCTTTTTTTTAGCAAATAAACCTGAGGGGCTGCTAGGTACACTGCTGCTCACTACTCATCTGCACCGGGTAACGAGTTCTCTTCCCTCTGCAGGCAGCAACAGATACTGGAGCCTATCTTACTCAGTCATACCAACTCAGCTTCTCTTATTTTTCTTCACAGTCTCGCTATGTTAGAGACAATATCCTCTGCTTAGATTCTCCCATCCTGAGAAAGGACCAGAGATGGAGGTGGCCCCATTTGAAAGGCAGAAGCTGAACGTCATTGTCATTTTAATTAATATCCTGCAGAGGCACAAAGAAAAGCAAATAAAAAAGGATGAAAGAAAATAAAAATCAAAACAAAATTAGGTCAATCCTCTTTCCCGAGGGATCTTCTGCAGACAGCCCAAGGACCCTCTGCTCCCCACAGCCCGCACTGCTCTCTTCACGCTATGGAAGCCTAGCATCCCACATCCACCCTCCTTCCTGGGGGTGGACGGGCAGCCTTGGAAGGGGCAGAAAGCAGCCCTGTTGTACAACACCAGTAATCTGACACTGTCTTTAACAAGATTATCTTGTATCCCTCTCTCCTCCCTCCCCCAACACGCACAAGAAACCCTTTTTAAGGCTAGTGCTTGCTTGCTTCTCTACGCAGGGAAGCTTATGCTACTGAATAATCTGCACTTTTTTTCTCCCCCTGAGTTATTTCTGTCTCTGGGTGGTTCTCATTTTCCTCAGTCCTACACTTTTTCCTCCTGGCATTAATGACGTTGTGGAGAATGATTTCAGATGCCAGTCTAAGTGTGTGTTTCAGAGACACAGCTTTGGACAGAAAACGTTGGCTCTGAGACAGGGAGCTGGAGAGGACGTTTCCTGCAGTCCTGCTCACCCCCCCGTAGCCACGGGGACCATGAGCACCCCCTGTGGAGCCATCAGGTTTCCCATCCCGTCAACCCGCTGATGCTCACAGGCACTTAATTGTGGTGACGGGCAGAAGGGAAGAGGGAAAAGGCAGGCAGCTAAATAGGGTAACAGTGAAGGACCGTGTGTAAGGACGTTGGCAGAAGTGATGTGCCTCAGACAATGGTGTCAGATGCTCCAAGGGAGAGATGGGCAAGAAATACGGCCACGAAAGAGCCTTAAGAAAACACTGGGATGAGGAAGAGTAAGTGAAGCCTTGTATGAAGAAAGCCCCTTGTAGGACAGGACGCATGAAGACGGGAAGGAGACTAGTTAAGGTTTATGAAGTAATTACACGTCTCTTAATCAGTGATACAGCTTTCCCATGAATTCTACCGGGGATTTTGAGACAGCGCATTGCTGTTGGTTGCTGGAGCTGAGACCTCATCAGCTGCATCCTGCTGGGGTGACAGCTCAGTGCTGAGCCTTCACTGCAGCCCCAAGCATGCAGGTCATCCCAGCCCAAACTGAGCAGCTTTGCTGCAAAACCCTTCCTACACTACCTGTTACTCAATGCTGGCAAGATCCCTCCTGTGTCTTGTAGAACTTTTCTGGCACAACCAAGGTGGGTGGTTGCTTTTTTTCCCTACAGTGATGCTGATTCCTTCACAAGGAATGTGAGAAGACTCACCTCTCCTTCCAGACACATAGATTTTAGAGGGAAAGGTCATTTGGGTTATGTCTTAACAGTATAGTGAGTGGCTTGTCAGACCAAATAACACAGAATTAAAAAACTTCTACGTGCAGCCCAGGATGGAACAGCTAGTTTAGGACTCAGATTTCATAAAACACCGAGAAGAGTCTGGGTGCTAATGGAAAGGGGTTAGAGACAACACGTGAGAAAGGCTCCAAGTTAACTTGGCTGCAAAGACAGCTCCTAAACTTGCTACCACACCAAAACCGAGGGAACACTGTACTTTACACAGGAACCTGCTGAAATCTCACAGGTCTAATTTTCATAGAGTGAACATGGACAGCTCTACAGTCAAGAAAAACACTTCTGTGGATACAAAGGCTCTAAGCTTTTAATCTTACACGCACATCTTGTTCCTTATATTTTTATACATACCTGAGCCTCTTTTTAACCGTCTTCTTGCAAGTTTAATTTGATCCTGAAGAATCTGGACCCAGTCCCTAGGACCAGGAAGTTTATCCACATGGTTAGCAGTGCAGTATTTTTCTGTAAAGACTGAAATAAAAAAACACCATCTTTTTGAAATGTGCCACCGGAATGGAGAAAAGGAGACTGGAGAGCATTAGAAAGGAAATATATCAAACTATCCACTTATCAAAAAGGATTTAAATGGCCCAATCTGGGATTGCGAGAACAGCGTCCAACCCAGCATTTCACAAGTTTATCATTGAGAAGTCATTTGCATGTATAAATATCACAGTAATATCACAGTTAATACATATAAAAGCTCATCCCAGAGAATTTCACACAAAAAATCACAGACAAATAATAGTGTACTTTGAACAGAGTCTCTGGATGTGGTGGGTTCTTATAAATGCTGCCTTCCATATGGCACAAGTAGAGAGCTGAAGATCTGGTCACTTGGTGGCCTCTTGGTCAGGTTCCTAAGGCTGGAGGAGAACTGGTGAAAGATACAAGTCCTACCACCGCAGAAATCTCAATACTTCTCACGCTGCCAAAGCAGATGGAATAGAATTTTTATAAAGCTACTAAAAAAATAGCCTTTATCAAGAATGAAGCAGCATTCTCCAAGTCCAATTTTATATTTTGGAAGAATGGTACGTGGAGTGTAAACCTTATCTTTAATTCTCTATTTACAGCAAACCAACTGATGTTATACCAAAAAACCAAAATTATAAACGGAGTGAAACTGATGCAATTGATTTTCATCATTCAACTGAAAGGTGTGCAAAAAATCAACAAGAGCAGAAATAGAAAAAAATATCGTTGCTGTTAGTGTTGCTACTGTAGCCTTGGTCAGAGGTCTCAGAGCCCAGTGTCCAATTATGACCGGCAAACAGAGAAAAAACTGGTCCCAGCTCAAGGAATTTGTAATCCTTGAGAACATCACATATATGGGATGGGGAAGCATGCAACAAAAAATGACAGTTTCAGTATTTCAATACGGACCCTTTCAAAAAGCGCTAGCTGACATGTTGAAGCGGACCAGAAGTAATCACACCCTCCAAATTCCTTCCATGTTAACAGCTTCACAAAACCATTGCGTGAAAGGCATTAGCAACACTTTCCTCTGTCATCTGATCAGCAAGGACATCAGATTGACTCTGAGGGCTTCCCAGAGACATCGCTAGAGCCCCACATGTGGCCAGTATCCGATTTGCAACAGTTATGGTCTTCCTGAAGGTCGAAACAATCTCTCCCTTCTGAATTCATACAGTACCTGGCACAACAGGAACCTGGTCAATGACTCGAGGCTCCTACTTACTTCAAACATGCAACTGCAGTTCCGGCTGGTGAGCAGGGCCTGGGGACAATCTGTGACTCTAGGTTGTACCCAGGGCACTGACCACAGGTGCCCACCATGGGAATGACGACTACTGCCCGCTGTTGCCTGCACAGGAAGCTGGAGTCTGGCCACCCCGGAGAGCCAATATGTTAACTTGCTTCTCTTCTCTAACTTGCTTGTTCTTCTCTTGAATTGAAGTCAAAATAGCTGTAATTGCTCAATGTGTGCTTAGGGAAACACCAACATGGACAAAAAGGAATTGGAATGCAACAGAATGGAGGCAGGAAAAGCGGGACCTCCCTTTCTAGCTCACTTGAGCTGTAGGGAGCTAACTGCCCCTCTGTGACAGAATCATAGACTGGTTTGAGTTGAAAAAGACTTTTAAGATCATCTGGTCCAATCCCCCTGCCATGGGCAGGGACATCTTGCACTAGATCAGGTTGCTCAAGCCCCGTCCAAACTGACTTTCAATGTTTCCAGGGATGGGGCAGCCACAAGTTCTCTGTTGTGAGCCTGTTCCTGTGTCTCACCATACTCATTAAAAAAAACCAAGTCTTCCTAACGTTCAATCTAAAGCTACCCTCTTTCAGGTCAAAAATTGCTGCCCCTTGTCCCGTCACTACAGACTCTGGTAAAATGTCTCTCTCCATCTTTCTTATAAGCCCCTAATAAGTACAGAAAGGCCACAATAAGGTCTCCCTGGAGCCTTCTCTTCTCCAGGCTGAACAACCCCACAGCAGAGGTGTTCCAGCCCTCATATCATTTTTGTGGCCTCCTCTGGACCTGCTCCAACAGGTCCATGTCTTTCTTGTGATGAGTGCTCCAGAGCTGGACCCAGCACTGCAGGGGATGGGTCTCACCAGAGCAGTAAAAGGGCAGAATCACCTCTCTTGATCTGCTGGCCACGCTTCTTGTGATGCAGCCCAGGATATGGTTGGCTTTCTGGGTTGTGAGCCTATGTTGCTGGTTCACATCCAGTTCTCCATCCACCAGTACCCCCAGCTCATTCTCCACAGGGCTGCTCTTGATCCATTCACCTTGCCCTTATTGATACTGGGGGTTGTCCCAATGCAGTTGCAGGACCTTGCACTTGGCCGTGTTGAACTTCAGGAGGTTCACATGGTCCCACTCCTCCAGCCTGGCAAGGTCTCCCTGGATGGCATCCCTTCCCTCTAGCAAATCAACCGCACCACTCAGCTTGGTGCCATCTGCAGATCTGCTGAGGGTGCACTAGAAACCACTGTCTGTGTCATTGATGAAGATATGAAATAGTATCGGTCCCAGTATGGGTCCCTGAGGGACACATCACACTTATCTGAACACAGCTCACTGACTTCTGCAGGGAAAGACTGGATTTCTAGTCAATGACATAAAGAAAAAACAACGGCTTCTCATCTTCTTTTTTAAAATCTTTTTTCCCCCAGTTCTGAATGAATGATGGGACTCACGAGGGCAGCTGACTGCCCAGGGAAACACGGCCACCAATTCAACAAGTGCCACTGAATACTGAAAGTCAAATCAGAGAATTTCTCCCCAGCTAATTATCCTGTTGCAGAAGCATTACATGGGTTGTAAGGACAGCAAATAAAATGTTTTCAGACAGGAAGAGTGATTTTCAAGCAAACAGCTCTTCTTTTAAGTTCTCGCCTCATTTTTGTCATGAATGTAGCCTTTTCTCTACTTTTGTGTCTCTGTCATGGAAAAGGACTAGAAAGGATATCTGGGCACGTGGTAGAGGAATGTCCTAATGATAATAACACAAACAACGTGACGTTGTTCTTGTGGAGATTTCATACTGGCTCAGTTATTTCTTGGAATAAATGAAATCACAGTGTCCAACAGGCCAGCTCTTTGGAGGGAAGAAGGGTGCTGTTGGAGCCAGGCTGAGTAAAGACCCACAGGACATCAGCCCTTGGCACCTTGTTCCATCACAGCTTTTAGGGACAGGCTCCTCGGTCAGGGATCAGGTCCCAGCATTTAGGCAATACTCTAAGCGCCAATAAAGATCACTGTTACTACAGTGGAACCTGGTAGTACCATCAGAGATGAAATTTATCTGTTGGATCTACAACTACTCTCCTTTCTTCTCCCAAACTCAGGGAAGAGGTTAAACCAAGGCTCAGAATTTGCTCCAGTAATATGAGCTTAGCTACTGAGGAACGCTGGTCTCTGCAGTGGGTGACAGTTCCTATTTTAATAGTGCTGCTGGAGCTACTGGAAAAAATATATATCAGTGCTGCTCAAACTAAAGTTTGGGTTTGTTTTTTTTTAAGTAATTTTGAACTCTTTTTTTCTTCCATTTAACTTACTTATTAAAGCTATTAAGGAAGAATGAGATACAGACAGAGTGATTTCAACTTTGGATTTTTGCAGATTATTGAGCTCAGGGAAGGAAGGTATAAAAAAATGGTTACGATTTAAACCTAATTATAGGCATAACTGTAAGAAAGTCTGTCGATAACTCTGTAAGGTGTATTAGAACTGCGACAGCCACAGCATATACTTTACTGCAGAATTGCACAGGTGGAAAGGGTCATCTGGAGGTCTCCATGTCCAGCCTGCTGCTCATAGTGTGTTCAACTACATCCTGATGCTCTGGACTGTGACCAGTCAAGTTTTGAGTATTTCCAGGCGTGGAGTTTCTGCAGCCCTTCGGAGCCCTATTCCACTGTCCAACCACTCCTATGTTGAAAAAGCTTTCCCTTATATCATGTTGAAATCTTTCATGTGTCTGATGCCTCTTAAGCCTCTGAGAAGAGTCTGAATCCACCTTCTCTACACCATCCCATTAGGTAGTTGTGGGCAGCCATGAGGTTTCTCCTGAATCATCTTCTCTCCAGCTCTCTAAGGCTCTCCTCATAAGGCACTTCACATACATACTTCACCACTTACCTACTTCAGTGCTGTAAGTCTTGGTGGCCCTCCACTGGACCCAAGCCAGTATGTCAATGTCTTTCTTGCATGGGTAGAGGGGGGCCAGAAGCAGACATAGAAGTGGTTGCAAAAGGTTCCCCTGCCTCCTTTTACTGTCAATGGACTTGTAAAAGCTCTTCTCATTGCCTTTTGTCTCCTAGGTTAGCAATCTGTACCTCAGGACGAGTCACAGCCTCTAAAATAAGCTCTACTTCCCAACACTGCCTGTCTTTTGGTAACTTGGGTATTTTCCCTACTACATCAAATTTCAAAATAATAGAATCCAGTTCAGAATCTCCGGCCTAATACTAGCTATTTTGCAGTCACAGAGTTTGGAGGTACAAAGGTTCTTCTGGAATCTAGAAAGCAGTGGTTGTTCAGAAAAAACACCCAGCACAGGACCCTCACACCAAGAAATTTACTCCTGCAAGAGAAGGACCATCACCGTTCTTATGAGCATCTAACTCATCTCAGTCCTGTACTACCTTCCTCCATCTCTGCCCAATCCAGCCACCAACTACCAAACTATTTAAGGAGTAGACACAGTCGGATGCAGGGCAAGCCTCAGAATTTTGACTGAAGAGGATCAGTTACGCTGTCATTATGTTTTCAAGATTTCTTTGCATCTCTGATATCCGGAAAAAAAAATAATTATCTTACACGAGCACTGAGTTTCTAACCTTAGAGCCTGACTTCAGAAACTGGGATCATTGGCTTAAAATTAACACAAGCTGTCCCTGTAGAAGCTATTTTTAACAGTGAATGAAAGGGAAAAATAAGATTGCATATTTTAATAGACCTAACGCACGTCAGAAATTCTAATCCCCTTACACATTCCTTAGCTGAGAATATGTTCTAATTACACATATGAAAGAATGCAAAAGCCATACCTTTTATTGCACCCACAATATTTTGGTCTAGTCCTTTCCGGTTGTCATTGAGCCCTCTTTTCCTTTTGCCGTTTGGTAAAGAATTAGCCAAAGTCTTGTCATCAAAAAATGCACAGACCAGCTTCCTAAAGAGCAGGCTTCCTGAGCGAGTGTAGTTTGACAATATAGAGTCCAGCTGAGATTTCGGCATGAAGACGTCAAAGCCTTCTGCAAGTTGCACTTCTGGCTACCAAAATAATACAAATGTTTTAATTAAATGAGCATTCAAAGATGTTCTTTTACTTCCATCATGCATCTGGTGAGGCTTTACAATCACTTAATCAACCAATGAATCTTTTCCCAGCTATTCAGTCCCACAGCAACCTGCTTCACTAAAATCAAACCCCACCAGTGAATAAACACCTTAAAAGGCAGATCAAATAATCCTACTCATGTCTAGCCACTGCAATAGTTAACAATTGCTGACATTATTTCTAGGTGTACAGCTATTGCAAAGAAAAGAGACACCTCTCAATACCGGATAATAATGACAAACCAGAGGATCATCCCAGGGCAATAGTCCTACGCGATGCTTTCTGGACATTTATCTAACTATTTGATGGACTTGTTTCACTGCCAAATGATGCTGTGGGGCAGCCAGGCATTTCCAGGAAGCAAAAATGCAGGGCTACCAGCCCGTTCCACGTAGGCTCCCAAGAGAGCTTCCAGTGCAGACACAGCCCATGTGAGAAGAAGTAGATGATGAGTTTGAGGTTGCACTTGGAGCCAGCACTTGCTGATCAGCTGTTTCTCCCTCCTTTTCATATTCCCAAAACACATCCTTAGAAGAGGATGATGTTAGATAGACAGCTTATTTCAGCATAAAAATCCTCAGTGGTAAATCACAGGGATTTACGCCATTGCTAGAAAGTGAGATGGAGGAGAAGAGGAAACAAAATTATTCTGTACTTCACAAGAGTCTCATCTCAAGTGTACTGTGGGCCAAAGCAAACAAAGGCCTTCGAGTCCCCTTACTCACTAAGAGTCTTTTTGCTGCCCCTGTCTGTATGTATCAGAAATTACATGAACAATATTTAATCATAGAATCATAGAATAGTTTAGGTTGGAAGGGACCTTTAAAGGTCATCTAGCCTTTGCAGTATGTTCTTCCGTGACTACCACACAGTGCTTACATAAGACATCTGTATGGAATAATTACATATCTAGAATGAAGATATCTCATGAAAGGACTAAAATTTTTTAAGATTTTATCTGGAAGTGGGCAAGGGCGGAAAAATTTGTGGTCATGATGTGAGAAAAGAAGCTATACAGATGCAGCCTTGCTCCTAATAACTTGCTCTTTTCTTTCTCTTACATGAAAATATATCCACCAGTGATGGCACGGTTTCAAAGATGTTTACAGAGCCAGAGCAAATGCCATCTCCCATCAAATCACCTGCAAACATCTTGGGACTAGACAGAAGAAAGGGCTGCCCATCGCAGAAGGATTTGGCTGCGTAACTCTTTTTTCCCATGGATTTAAAAAAATCGGTATCCAGACAGTTTCAGCAAGTAGAATATTTTCAGTGGATATCCTATCATTGGATACACATGTGTATTGTGTGATAACACCAAAGAGTTTGGGAAGCCAGGATGAAGAATCTTAAAATATACAGATAGTAATAATAATTAAAAAAAAAAATCTAAAAAGTTTATAAGCTTCTTCTGGATGAAAAGTTCTTTTTTTACCTTGAGAAATTCCAAAATGCTGGATCCAGCAAAACAGTCAGAGTTACTCTATTTGACATTTGACAATCTTCTGATGTAGGTGGGTTTTAAATATGTTAAGCTTTCTGGTGACAGAAAAGATTTTCAAGAGTAAATAAATGTGGGCCAAGTTTACAACGTGGGAAAAATTCTACTTCACGTTAATCAAAAATCAGAATGTAGTTGTCATGGTGATGAAGGTATCCTGTCCTATTCTGTTACTTGGGTCTTGGGTCTTGTGATAGCAATCTAAGATGACCTCGATGATAAAAGACGCCTAGGGCAGACAAATCATCTTCACTCGTACAGCTCTAAAATACATTTCAAGCCTTACCAGTGCACCAGCATGGAGGAGTCAATATTATTTTAGTTTTGACTATTTTATTCTTAATACAGGAATCAATTTATATGCCTGTGAAATAACTCGAAGGCAAAAGGCTGATTTATTTTTACTTTCCTTTAGTAATAAACTATTCTTCAATCAAAGGCAATCAGTACCTAATTGAACTTTATCATCACTTTGAATGCAACTTCCCAAAAGGAAAAGCATTTACGAGCAGGTAACAATCATGGCATGAGGAACTGGCATGTAAACTATTTACTGTACAATAAAATAAGTAAGACCTGAATGCCAAAGGCTTTTGCTGTGCTGAAATTAACAGGTAGCAAATTAGATTTAATCCTAGACATTTCAGTAGGTTGTACTATGTAGATTAGAAATGATTAGGTTATAAACGAAATATTGGAACAGTAAAACAAACACAAGAAAGCTTAACTAAGAGTAACAGATCACTACATTTGAAAAGCAGGTTCTCTGATTCATGGGACAGATTAAGAGGTGGTCTGACAAGGGCTTTTTCCACCTCCATAAGCAGCAGTATTTCTTCTCAGCAAATCTGAACTAATTGCGCTGGTTTCGGCAGCCCCAATTTTATACACATTAAACAGAGATTCTTCTTAAGGCTCAATAAATATTGGCAAAATAATGGCAGCGGCAGCGCTGGCGTATGACACAGCGCACGCTACAGACAACCTGTGCAACATCCCCAAGGGAACATTTATTTATGGTGCTGCCTAAAACGTCTCGGGTTTTTCAGGCGCTCAGACACGCTGGTTGTGAGCACGCGAGAGACGCTTATGAATAAATGGAAAAAGATAGTACCGCCATTCATTCTGAAGGAAGTGCCTTTCCTTGGCCTTCTCAAAATGTTTAAGGTCACATTTTATTTTCGCTGTTAAATATATCTATTTCAGAACTCCTGTTTTCTTTCCAAAGACAAAACAACCTCAATTTGTTTGTCTCAGGCTTCGGGCTCTGTAAATTTAGTCCAACAACTACTGTGGCAAGCAGGGGCCAAAGCATGGGAGGGCAGATGAGGACCTGATTTATGAGCTACGTTTGCTTTTCTTTTTTTTCCTTAGGTCAAATTGGCACCTAAGAAGAATTGTGTCCAGCGATGCAACACATTCATAAAGTCAAATTAAATTCCATCGCGAGCATAAAACTGTTTTCAAACTCGCATTTCAAGCTGAAAAGAGTGCCACAAGCAAAGAAAAATTATAAGCACAAATTGCGTATGGGAAATAAATTACCGGTCCCTCCTCAAACCGTTCCCTCAAACATTATTAAGCATAACACTACAAAAGGAAAACCTCTGCAAAAGCATCAGACTCGTTACTCTGTATCACTACACCGGCTCCATGGCATGAGACTGCAATCTAATTAGCGGTGTGGCTTGCATCTATATAACTGAATTATCATGACTGCTCTTTTTTATTATTAGTTCCCACTTCCAGAAAGGTAGAATATTATCTGCTGCATTGTTTTCATTTACGCTTATTGATACCGAATTTAATTATGTTTTTCTAGCTCATAGTACTTAGGAAATTGGAAACTGCCTGCTCAAAATTAAAAATGTATTAGAGAAATTAATGATCAGTTTACTCATCAGTCAACTGGTTCAGATGACATCTATTTGGTCATTAAACAAAGCCAATCGACCACCAGATACATGAAGTTTCTATCGATGCGTACATGTTAGGCGAATGAAGAAAATATGCTTATTGCAATTTTACATGTGAAAAGTACATTATTTTTAGAGAGGCAAATCTTGGCCCTTTTAGTCACACCGACATCATCGACAGCGCCAAGGTCCTCATCCAGCAACCACGGCGGTGAAGACCAAATGACCCAATCTGGGAAAGACTGGGGTATGAACTTTATAGAGGTGAGAAGTCCCCTGAAGCCAGCGGAACCAGCCAGGCATGAAACACAGCACATAAATACACCTTGGCAGGATAAGGGCATACGTGTGGACTACGTGCGCTCATCAGCAAATGACAGGGTTGTGAGCAGTTTATACACACACAGCACTTCTCACAGCTCCTGGTCTCATGGTGGCTCCTGGCAACAGGAGAGATGAAGAAGTTTTCACTGCAACCTTGAATAGGCAACCTTCATCGCAAGGGAGAACTACACACTCATGAAAGTTGAAAAAAAATCCACCAAAACTTTGTAGTAAGCACTCTTCACGTCTAACCCTACTGTCTCCATTCAACTCTGCCCAAGATTTGCTTCTTCAATCGAAAAAAAGTGGAAAGACGGGTCAACCTGACTTAAGTACTGATTCTCCTGAATGAGTTACTGCTTAAAAGTCCTGTGATCCCACATATTAAAATATTAACTTACATCTGATGAAGCCGATTCAAGGATAATTCCAAATCCTGAAACAGGGGTTTCTGGTTTTAGGGGGGGCTCAACCGCTTGCAGACTTGATCGTTCTGAGTTTGCTGATAGCTTCTTTTCATTCTCTGCAGAGCTGGGTTTCTTATTCATGGCAATTGGTTCAACAGTTTTGAGGGGCAGTTTTTTCTTTTTATTTCTCTTTCTTGATATTGTTGACTTCTGCGCGCAAATGAGAGGAACAGGAGGCTGCTGTCTGTTTTGAGTCCCAACTGAATGAAAGAAAGCCAGGAATTAAATTTATAGACAAAAGCACATGTATAACCACGCAGATGCACCATTAAACTACTGACATACTGAACCTGTCTTCTAGATAAGGGGTAGGGTTTCAGGGCTGTTTGTGAATGTGAAACAGTTACATTTTATCACCTTTGCATAATTTTCCGGTCTGTACAATGGGCACAATGACACTGAGCTCCAATATGATTTTTTTCAAGACATACTGATGTATATAGCATTTTAGGAAAATAAGGAATACATGGTTCTTTTTCCTGGTGACCACTGGATGGTTGGTTGGTGACACAAAGGACTTCAGCAATGGTTAACCTGTATATCCTCTTGAATGACACACAATCTCACTGGCCTCAAGTTGCACCAGGGGAGGTTTAAATTGGATATTAGGAAAAATTCCTTTACTGAAAGAGTGGTCAAGTGTTGGAGCAGGCTGCCCAGGGAAGTGGTGGAGTCACCATCCCTGGAGGTGTTAAAAAAAGTCATGGCACTTCTGGATATGGTAGCATTGGGTTGACGGTTGGACTTGGAGATCTTAGAGGTCTTTCCAACCTTAATGATTCTATGATCTTTTCCTAATAAAGTAAGAAAATAAAAGCGCTAATTCGATCACAGTTATTTTTATGAACGCATGTGCCAAGTTAATTAGCTCAGCAAGAACATTTCAAGTACCATTATGTCAAGAATGAGTGAAAACACCATTCTATAGTCTGATTTCTGGCGAAAAAGTAACCCAAAGTTGCATCAGTTTGTTTCGCTCATGCACAGAAACTGACAGTTCATGTGTTACCTCTGAAATAAAAAAGACCATATTTTATATTTATATTTATTAATATTTTGCATTTTCCAATATCCACAAGAGTATGGCACCAATCCTGAACCTGCATGAACATGAGCAAGTCTTCCAGCAGAATGCTATGCAGATACAATTATGTATCTCAATGAATCAGTATGATCACAGATAGAACAAAAAAAAAGCCAAAAAAGTGCTACACATGCAAATCAAACTCATTTGAGCTATGAGTGAACTACAAATAGCTGTCTACAAAGCTTGAGGAAAAAAACAAGCCTTGGAATATTGTTTATTACAAGATTCCTGGGATATTTAATTTCTGGCAAGGATTTACAAGACTGGAATTTCTAGCTTATCACGTAGATAGAGGGTGTTTGAATACTATTACACTTTCACTAATATGTTTGCATTTAGCTTTTTTTTTTCAGCAACAAAAATGTTTTTCGTTCTCTGCAAAATCATCATTCCATGCCTACCAGAAAATAGGAACTATTCCCAGTGATTCAGGAGATTCACTAATTAACAAGGTACTTATACTGTAGATACATAATAAATAAGAAACGTTCCTGCTGTTGAGGAGCCAGCTCTTCTGGCATAAGCCCCAGTTCTGTATCTCTCACCCATAAGCCATTTTTAATCACGCATGGAATTTCAATGAGATTGGTGCAACTGCGTAAAGAATTCCCTGTCCCAGCAAAGACTGTAAAACTGGGCCTTCGTGTACTTCTTTGTAAAGCGGTGACTTTTTAGAAAAGCATTTTTATGTGTATCAACTGATATTACAAAACCTGTCTGATCCCTCCCATCGCTCACTCAAGCATTATACGCTGTGGAGACAAGAAGTTTAGTCAGCCCTTCACTCCACCCATATTCAGTTAATTACTCAACACTCCCTTTTCTTACAGAGGTCATATCCAGCCACTCCAAGAGAAAAACCTCCACGGCTCCACTCCTCATCACTCACACTAGATGGGCAATTCAGCTGACAAAATCTCCAACGTCTCCAACTCCTCATTAGTATTAACACTAATTTTTTGGAAGCACGGAGGCTGCGGCTTCACAGCAGCCTATGATGACCTACCTAACTCCTAGCTGCCACAGTCTCGTTATCTTGCTGACTCCAGTGCTCTTCTGCCTCTGCACTGTTCTGTTTCAGCTCCTAATCTAGCAAAAAACTAGACTTCATTAATCGTTTGCCACAATAAACAGATTATTGCTGCTTCTGCCAGTAGAAAGAACTGGTAAACCAGCCTGAAGAAGGGTGGTGGCCACAACATGCAGCAGCTAGCTCAGCTGGGGTTACTACAGAGCTGCAACTTTAAAGATCTTTGAGGGAAGTGTTATACAATAATTTTAAGTGGCCTTCCAATTTTTTTCCCCCCCCCTAAGATCAGTGAACAGCTAAGCAGGTAACAGGTAAAGCAGCATTCTGCACCTCTGAATGAATACACCGTGAAAACAAACTGGGGTGGTGATGGCATATTGATCCCTTCACTCAGCTTCCATAACTGATCTAATCACATTACATTGTTTTAAATTTAGCCTTAAAAGGTTCCTATAAGACAATATCCCATGTTACAGGTAAGGATCTGAGAAGTGAAAATTACAGTTTCATTCCCACTGGGGAGGGACTTTTACAAAGGCCTGTAGTGATAGGACACTATCACACAGTGATAGGAAGGGGTAACGGTTTGAAACTGGAAGAAGGTAGATTTAGAATGGGAATTAGGAGGAAATTATTCACTCAGAGTGTGGTGAGTCACTGGAATAGGTTGCCCAGGGCGGGCTGTGGATGCTCCATCCCTGGAGGTGTTCAGGTTGGATGGGGCTTTGAGCAACCTGGTCTAGCAGGAGGTGTCCCTGCCCATGGCAGGGGGCTTGGAACTAGATGATCTTTGAGGTGCCTTCCAAGCTAAACCATTCTATGATTCTATGGTTTCCAAGAAGCCGATGAAAATTTGACTTGGAACAATGTGTCAAGAGAGCGGTAAACAGTCCAGGTTTTCCCAAGTCTCCACACAGATTCTAGACCATTCCTCCTAACAAGATCACAGAATCACAGAACCATTTGGGTTGGAGGGGATCTCCAAAGATCATCTAGTCTAACCTCCATGCAATGAGCAGGGCCATCTTCAACTAGATGCTTGATAGGGACACGCATGCATGGGATTGGTCATTGTACCTGCTTGAATCTGCATCAATTTTCGCATGGTCTTGAGCTCTTGAAGAATAGCCTGTAGGGTCGACTGACAATTACACGTACAGCAGTTTGGTCCAATTGATGAATTCACCATTGGGATTTCTCCTGAAAGAGAGAGGAACATAAAAGGGGAGAGATGGTGTAACCCACACAAAACCACACAAACAACAATTAAGAGCTGGCGTTTGAAACTATTATCAATCTACTCCATCTGAAATTAGATCCAAAGCACGAAATCAAATAATTTTCAACATGGTCCCTTTTAAGAGATGGAAGCCACTGTTTTTTATCCGATTACTAGTACGTGCAATTCTATACAGTAAGGGTTGCAATGTTACATGGGCTGGAGAAGACTGCTTGGAGCGTGAATACAATGCACTCTTCACAGCAGGGCTTCTATTGTCAGGCTAGTTCATCTTGAATAACAATAGCACCAAACCTCATTATAAACATATTCACTTTATCACACACACAAAAAGCCCATCTCCCGGAACAGTCTTACAAAGAATGAAGACAATCTGAGAAATAAAGGTTTATACTGTACATTGAATGAGGGCCTCAGAATTTTTAAACTGCTTGAATGTCACATGTGATTCTTTACCATGTGAAGAATCGAGAATGAAAATAAAATGCCCTATTTCGAAAAAAATGAAAACAAACCAGGATGGAGAAGAACCACCAGCAAGAAAAGCTGGCAAATCTGCTCTTCTGCTTGCTATGGTGGGATTGTTTTCTGTGGCATGTTTTCCAGCGCCGTGACCTTTCCATAGTTTCCCTTTGAAAATTAATAGAGTAGTTCAACAGATTATTCTTTTCTAGTGTTTAACTGAATTTACATACTTCTAGATCTAGCCCTTTGCAGTGCTTTTACCACTGCCTTGCTTTACAGAAGGTTTGCATCATAGGTCTTGAATTAGGACAGGCTGGAACAGCTGAGAGGTTTCAAGCTTTACCTGAATAGTTCTATCCTGCGCTCTAGGTTGAAACAGCTGTACACAGCAAAGAAAAAATTCAAAATTCAACAAAACACCTGGCAGGATCTGCTGGAGGCGGAGGTCAGATGGGATGCAACCCCCTTCATTTCCTAATGTGCTTACAGTCATTTAAATGGATGGCTATTTTACTGCTCATCAACGGACGCAAGAGGAGAGGTGATCATTTTATGAAGATAGGTACAGATGGATATAACAAAAATCATCTTGGTTGGTGTCACATGGTGGACTTCAGAGAGTGTGTCTCCCTTTTTCTTCCACAGCCTGACAGTTATCAGGTGCCCTTTAATCATTACGTAGCTAAAGTGAACACAAGCAACTCATTTAATCTTCGCTTATAAATCCTCCCATTTTTCATTACTACTTCCACCTTCCTCTGAATCCAAACCAGTTTATTAATACCTTTTTAGGTTCGGTTTGTGTTCTTTAAATAGAGCTCCCTGATGTCAGACTCACGCAGGTCTCCTGACTGCAACCCTCACTTGAAATGGCTGAAATTCTGCCCATCGCTACATCACTCCCACCTTTGCCTAGTTCTTTCAGTGCGTTCCTCCATCCTCAAATCTCCTTTCCCAGGCCCTTGTTCTCTACCTCTTTCCACTCAGTTCCTCAGCTCTGAAGCAACTTCTATCAGACTTGAACAAACTGGGAGCTACTTGTGAAGCTTAACTGATACATCACTTAAAGATTACTGACATCATCTGGGTGTCACTCTCCTCTTTCCCTCAGTTATTCAGATTGTCCGCAGTACTGTAATTACAAATTTTGGTATTTTAAAATATCATCCATGGACAACAACTGTTAATGCCACATTAAGATAAATGGAGTAGGTTAAGAATCTCTGCAAGTCTCACAAATATGAACGTGATAGTTCCACTGGCCTCTTCTTGCCAAGGTTTCAGCTGCAAATAAAACAAATTTTAAAAGTAAAGAGCGATCTGGAAAACAGGCTGAGAGTCTCAAATTAAAATAAAAAAAGGCTACTGACTCAGCAGGACTTTACCTAGTTTGCTCTCACCCTTCCTTTGTATGCTGCCTATTCACTCAAAGTTCCTTGGGGCATGGATGGGATTTTTATCTTTTCAATGGTCCATAAAGTGTTTAGCCCATTGTTACAGGTACAGAGTGAATAAAAATAGTTATTTTTAGCTCTGCAGCAGATGACTCAATCCCTCAACTTGGCTCTGCCAATACCCTTTACCTGTCTGTTAAAGGTAGACTCTTAAGCAGATGAGATTCAAGACTACTTATAATTTAAAAGTATCACCATAACTCTGTACCTTTCAGTAAAATTAATGGGTTTTATTAATAGAAGACAAACACATAGTAAGAACATCCTTCCCCCAGTACTTTCTCACTTTTTTAGACTAAGAAGGTCCTCAGGATAAAGCCTCTCTCTTGACCAGAATCCAATATTCTAGTGGGCTTGTGCAAATAGTATCTGAATGACTACAGTGAGAGACGGAGCTGGTGGCTTTTGTTTCCTTCTCAACAAGGACTTTACATCGTGGTGAACTGCATGTGAAAACTTGGACAAATTGTACCAGTAAACACCTGTACATCTTTCCTCTTGCAGTATAACATGTTGCTAATGAAAGCACGCGGGCACACAGGCTCCTGATGGAAAACCAAAGGGTCTATTTTCCCATTGAGGCATGGGGGATTTACATTATAATCCCCATTAGCATTGATAGAAATTACCCATGTAAATCTACCACAGGTACTGGAAATGGGAAAAGAGACCACCAATATTTCAAATCAAAGCAGGGTTCTACTCACTTCATACATATTCATGAGGGTTTTTTATTTTCTTTCTATCCTCCCTCCTCTGATCAGTTACTGCGTTGTAAGAAACATCTTGTAGAGTGTTCTCAGTCATTGTTCCAAGCACTATCTTTATCATTTTTAGAGGACAAAAGCAACCCTTTTCAACTTGTTATAAATCAATTTTTAATTTTAAAAGGAGAACAGACTTTTTATTTTTATGAAGGAGTCTTTAAAGAGCCATCTCCCTCTCTTTTGGAAGCTAGCCAGCAGGCAAATTTGATGCTGGCTTGTATGACTGAGAGGAGGAGATGACACCAATATGTTAGTTGCTTCCCCTGTGTGAGCAGCAAGTAGCTCAGGACAGTGGTTCTTGCAGCGGGGCCTGCTGAGAGTGAACTCACCCGGTGTAACATTGCTACCACAAGTTTATATCTGAAAAGCATGCAAGTGCAATCCATTGAAAATGATCCTCACATAATCAAAAAGCAATTCAGCTGCCCCATCACTGCAGTGAACACAAGGAACGACACAAAAGTGCTTTAGACAGACTCAATGAGGTTGTTGTCCCTAACAGGGGAGACATGATACTCACTGCTTGTAGCCCCAAGAGGCTTCCACTAAACCAGTGGGGCACAGACGTCTACCTAACACCCAGACTTGTGGAACCGCTGCCTTAAATCTGGTTTGGAATAAATCACTTCGATTTTCAAGTATGTTCCTTCTCTTCCCTCAGTTGAAGATGAACCTGCTTTGGCAGGGGCATTGGACTAGATGATCTCCAGAGGTCCCTTTCAACCCCTGCCATTCTGTGAGTGCCCAGGCTCCCCCATTCCTCTTTTTCTCTCTTTGCCAATACTTTTTTCATTACTGTTTTCTATACCAGCACCTATTAAACACCTACTCCAGCCTCTCCTTGAAGCACCTTTACCATATGAGCAGATAACTACACTTGTTAGATGGACTAATTACCTATTACATTCAAACTTGAGTCATCCGGCCACCCTACAACGCACAACTTGGCCTCCTATATGGTATCTATCCACAAGGGACAGAAACAGTTTCTGGACTCAGACCGCCTGCTATCAATGCCTGGACATGTCCCCAGTGATGACCTAGGCCTGACAGCTCATGTCCTACCTGAACAGTTTCACTCTGATGAGTTTAAACACCACAGTAATTACCAAGGAGTGGTATCTCCCTTGCGGTACTGTTCAGCATTTCTACACCCAGCTTTTAAGGACTTCGTCCGTTCCCCATATAACATCTAAAACACTGAGTCAGATGCTCAGGCTCCCAGTGCAAGGGATGGGGGGAATCAGGCACGTTACACCCAGAAGAGCTTCGTACTGGGTGAGGAGCACCCAGCAATGCATCAGTGCTCACAGCAATGCATCAACAATTCTCCCTTCCTAGAGACCAGGCTTTGGAGCTGAAGCAGTAAAACCATCCAGCAAGATCACAACATCCCACTGCAGGTAGACACCTCTAACCAAAGAGTTATGCAGATCATCTTTTCAAAGGTGGCCAGCAGAGAGGGCCCACACCCATCTTTATGTAACAACCTAAAAAACTGCATTCCTTTCTGCGACAGGACAGCTGCAGAGGGAAGGGTGGAAGGTGCCTCCTGGTGCACTTCTCCAAGAGCTGGGAGCCTGGCCATTCCTCCTGTCCAGCCCAGGAGGTCGCTCAACCCAACTCTTCTGTCTCACAGACCATTCTAACCTGTAAGAGATTATAACTCAGCTAAGATCTTATTCCTCGTACAAAAAATTAAAGGGCTGACATTTTTTTGCATTATAGGGCCAAATCCTGTCAACATGTTTTAGTTCACATGCTGAATCAGGCCCCTGAGGGGACAGAGGTGCTGCTCCACCTACCTTCTGGATCCGGGAACTAGGCACCTAATCTGTGCAGGCTTGGGCACTTCTGTGCATGCAGAGAATTGTCCCTGATGGTGCCCAGGAACTCTCTGGGCAAAGAGGGAGACATGATGAATTTTGGGTCCTTCTACATTTAGAAAATGGTTTATGGTGGGATTTTGAGAGCGCAGTTTTTGACTTGGATGCTAAATCTCATCAAGTGTTTTCCCTTCTTCCCTGGATCTGCACCTTAAAAAAATCTTTTTTTTTTTTTTTAATAAAAATAAAACAAACTAGCGTGATTTACTGCAACATCTTCCTCCAGGTCAACTGGTACCTCTGTGTGAATCATTGTCTATACAGAGAAACAGTCAATCTGGTGAAACCTAGGGCTGTAGGTGTTTTGGTGCAGTGACAGTACTTCCTAAAGGACAGTACTGAGAATAATAATCATATTTTTCTTTTTAACTGTTACAAGCAATAAGAACTTGTATGCCTTCAGAGAAGGATATACAGCAGAAGTTCCTATTGGGAGGTATGACTACCTTCAGAATCAACTGGAAATGGACAATGCTTGCAGATGCAATCTCACAAGTTTTTATTTTCCAGAATGGAGGACTGAGGTACCCCTTTAACATAAACCCTCCCGTCTAAATTTAGGGTTGAACATCAGGAGAAAAAGTTTCTGAATTGAATTTAGACCATTAAAAGATGACCTTCAGGAATCTGGCGGTAAAATCTCCATTCTCTGGGACTTAAAACAACAAGAGAAAAGCATTTTAAGGGCACACTGCCATCTACTTTAGGGCAGAATCCTCTGCCAGTACAAGATGGACCATGCTCTGGTACATGCTGTTCATAGGTAAAACTCCCATCACCTCCTTCCTCCAGTGGCCCCATCAGAATAAAAGCCTAAGGTGTGATGGGATTTGGTACCTGAAGATCAGCAGCCAGTTATAAAGCTGATGCCATCTCCTTATGAAAGTCAGTAGAATCCTGCTCCGCAAGCGGTGTCACAACAGCACTACATTACTCATTGCAAAGAGGAGTGGTAGAGGTTGACATTTAATTAGCTATGAATTTAATAACAATGGCAAAAGCTGTTTTAATAAGTACTGTATAGGAATTAAGCCTGTAACAGCATTGAGTAATTCCGTCCTATCACCAGGAATCCATTTTAAAAGCTAAGACAGATGGTAGCAGAATGCACCATGCCCACTTTCACACCTTTTCAAAGTGATAACTATGTGCTCATTTTGTAGGCTCTGAACTATAACTGCTTTCAGTGCAGCGGTACAATAAATCATCACAACAAAGGCAGAAATTTAGTACAGTACAGGGAGAGGGAGGAAAAAAAAGTAGTATTCTCGGTATCGAATGCAGATCATACCATTGGATGCCACGTTTCGCGTTTGATTTTGGAACGTTTTGGATCGAGTTCCGTACTGCCCTGAAAAGTGGCTGGCTTGGGGTGATAATTCATTCCATGCACCGCTCTGTGAAGGATGAAGGCTCGCCTGGGACTCTGCAGGGGCATTCAGGCGCTGGGCCCAGGCTAAGTCTAAATCTTGAGGCTCCTCCTTCAGCTTTTCTCCTTCTTTGCCAACTCGTTGATAGATTCTTCCAGTGCTGTCATTCAGTAATCTTCTCATCCCTGTAATTTGTTTTTTAATTTCCCGGCTTTCATCTCCTAATGAAAACAGAGCCACAGTTATCATTGTAAATTAGCAAAACGGTAATGGGTAGAGATTAGTGATTTCAGATGCCAATAAGAGTTGAAGTACAAAGATAAATAAATAAAGAGGAGAAAGAGTAGAGATGGTTGAGCAGTCATTGGTATGTACCAGGCTAGGCTTTAACACAGCGATGGTTGACGGCTCTCACGGTTGAAAGACCTGCTGAACTTGGCTTTCTTGATACCATTTCTTAAGCTTTGATGAGTAAGATTACTTTTTTCTCCAGAAGGAAATAACAATAGCTACAGCAGTTTCAAATAAACTGTCCTTTTAAGAGGCTGATCCTATTCAGGCATTGACATCGGTGGATATTTTCCCCAACTAAAGCCCAAAGGATCAGACCCTTTATCTATCAGTTTGCTATATGCTGAAGGACAGATCCTACAAAGAAAAAATAAACCACAAAAAGCACCAATGCCACACACAGGCAGAGCCACACTGCACCTATTGATTCTAATGAAAAAGATCAGTTCCTTATTCCACAGAATTTAGTAATACTGCATTATACAGGAATAAATTAAAAAGCAGCTAATACTTGTATAACCACATATAGCCTAACTGCTGGATGTCTTTAAAAGGTAGATTATGAAAACAAAATTAAAATACACACAAGAAAAATGTGACTGTTCCAAATAAATTCAGGGCATTTAAGTAATAACAATTACATACTTTAATACTCTTGGCACCGTTTTAAGTATTAATTTTACATATGAAACTGCTGATCACACAATGAATATATGTGTTTTGGGCAGATAGCAGCTATTTTGCTTGTTAAAGCATACATTACATTTCACTAGTAATAAGGAAGTGTTCACAGCCCCTTCTAAAATATAAAGCTTCTACTTTTTTACTGGTAATAGAAAGATCAAACACCCTGAGCAACTGGAGTAACAAAGATCATGAAACTGATTAATCAACCTTCCTTTATAGTACACTTAATGCAGTAATACCTGCTATCCTCTACTCAATTCACAGTTGTGCTTCCCAAAATAAATACTATTTTTGGCAAAGCAATGGTGCAAAGGACGCTCCAGAAGTAGAAAAACAAGCCTCCGAAACCCAAGATGCAACGCGCATCGTCTCTGGTTCAACAAGGTATTTGAAAGCGTGCTAACGCCAGGCACGTGAGCAACTTTATCAACTCAGCGACACTGTTCCATTGCCCAGGCTTAGGCGCAGGCTTAGGCAGCTGACTAAACCAGACAGCTGAGAGAGCTGCAACCGCCTCCCCAACATGGGCCAAGCTCAACATGGCTGGAACGCGCTGTAAGCCCGGTGTCCCAGGGATGTGCAGCACCCAAAGAGTGAGTTTTTTCTAGGAGGTGAATACGCAGGAGAAACGAGCTGTATGATCCGCTCCAGCCTCTGCTGAATCAGAGCATCTCCTGCTTGACCTGGTGCACTGGTTCCCTGAGCTGGTGCCAGCTGGCTCCAGCCCACCCCGATCCAGTGAGGAGAGTGGGTGGTTTGCAAGAAGGCTTCTAGTCCAAACTTAGAAAAATATTTGTCGACCCCGTAGAGTGATACTCCAGCACCGCTTCCACTCCTGCTAAAGCAGCGGCAAAACCCCTTTGCAAGGAAGTTCTGCACTGTATTTATTCTGTTGGTTTGCCTGCGGATTTACGTGTGTGGGTGTGATTTAATTAACAAATCACAGCACCAATTCCTTTAAAATGACACTTTTTGGCCCCAACCCAGCCAGGGATTGACTGTTTGAAGTTCCCAACCTTGAGAGGCCGCAGAGAACCATCGGACTCCAATCATCAAGATACTCAGACCTGTGCACTGAAGACTTGCTTTTCTCCTGTATGTGGCTGTATCTGTCCATACCCAACCTCCAAACACTCCCACTACACTGGAGCATGAACAGATATGACCATTATCCCCATACCATTTAGCAGTACACCAGGCTCTCAGAGATTTATGTTGGCAATATAGATTTGTATTCAACACTAAAATGTATCCAGAGATCACAGAAGTTTCTCACCCACCTCCTCCTGTTGGGTGAAGTGACTACGTGCTGCATGGCTGGTCGGGTGACACGCTGTTGGAAAGATTAAATTTCCCTTACCCAATTACATAAAATATTAATGTTAATTGAGCTTATTCAGCCTTGATTCTGGTCCCTTGTTCCTTCGTATAGAAGCTTTCCTATACAATGATATGAGCACACTTACCTCTGAAGAGAAAAAAGCCTTCATTTATGCTACAACAAACCTTGAACTTGCATCCTACATAAGCATGTCTTTGGGTTTAGGTAGCTCCCTACTTAAAACAGGGAGATACCTCCTTTGTGAATGTGTTTATTGGGTTTTTGTTCGTCTTTAGAAACTTTTTTCTGCTTGAGGGTAGGGAGGACTCTACAGAGGGACCTGGACAGGCTGGATCTATGGGCCAAGGCCACCAGTACGAGCTTCAACAAGGCCAAGTGCCAGGTCCTGCACTTGGGCCACAACAACCCTCACAACACTACAGGCTTGGGAAAGAGTGACTGGAAAGTGCTCATCAGAAAAAGACT
>JAVSBS010028716.1:0-18404 GCA_033124195.1 Coracias cyanogaster
TGCGCAGGGCGGGCGAGACCAGGATCATCTCGGGCGGCGCGTTCTCCGCCAGCCACGCCCCCGCCGCCGCGGCCTCCCGCGCACCGCGCGGCACGAGCGGACGGTCGTGGTCCGGGACGTCCCGCGGGTAGTCGGCTTGCCCGTGGCGCATGATCACTAGGTGCTTGAGGTCGTGGCGGGTCATGCGGGCCAGTCTGTCACGGGCCGCCCACCCCGGGTGACGACGCCGCCGGGCACCGTTGCGGGCGGCGTCGTGCACGCTTCGCGGCGGCGCGGACGGTGCCCTGCGGGCCGCGCGGCGGCGGGCACGAAGCTCTCGATCGCCGCGTTGATGGCGCCGACGCGCTGGTCCAGCGGCAGCGCGATCAGGTCGGTGGCCGAGAGCCTCAGCCGGTCCAGCGCGTCGGTAGCGGGGCCGGTCCCGGCGGCCCACCCAGGGGCTAGAGCGGGTAACGGCGGGAGCCGCGCCCCAGGCGGCGGGAGCCCTGGCTGCTTCTGCCGCTGCCTTCGGCTGTGAGGAGAGTTACTGCATGGGGCGCTGGGGTGCTCCCCCGCGAGACGCTGTTAATTAGGCACAGGGTCCCACGGTAATTAGGGTTGGGGGAACCTCAGGTGGTCTCTCCTCCAGCCTCCCCCTCAAGGCAGGGACAATACAGAGCTCAGCTCTGGGCCTTGTCCTGTCAGGTCTCACAACCCTCCATGTATGAAACCCCATCAGCCTCAGCCCTCGCTCCCGAGAATGCTTTAGGTTCAAAGGGACCTTTTAAGGTCACTAGTCCAAAATACCACTCCATCACTGCACTTCTTCGCAGGAGATAGCTTTCCTCTAATGAGCAGTCTGATGCAAGACCTGTTGAGCTCTACAACCACTGTTTCTCATTCTCTTGCTGTGAAGCTGGCTCTGCTGCCTCCATACCCTCCTCATAGGGACTGAGCGACCACCGCTGAGTCCGCTAAAACCCTTCTTTAGCTCAACCCACCCACTTCCCTCAGCCTGTTATGCACCAACCCTTTCACAGCCTCTTTCACATATCATGGGGGTCCAAAACCACACACAGCAATTCAGATGTGATCTAAGGAGTGCTGAGTAAAATGAGGAGCTCATTGCTCACCTCCACCAGCTGGCCATGGTCCCGCAGACAGACACGGCCCAGTGTGCCAGTAGCCTCCATCACTACCAGGACACATGGCTGACATCGCACTGAGAGCGTGCCGCTCATCTTGTACAACAGTAGGAGCCTGGTGTTTCCTTCTCTTAAAGGGAAGAAAAAAACCAAGACCAGCAGAGAAAGTGCCTATCTGGTTCTGCAGGCCAGTACTCAAATATCCAGAGCATGAAAAAGAAACACGGGAAGAGGCTGGTATCGGACAGTGGATATATACTGGCAGCCTGAGCACAATCAGTGTAACTCAACCCTTCAGAGGTCTCCTGGACTTCAAGGAAGTCAGAAGTGACCCAGAATAGAGGACCATAACACCAGAGAGCCATCTCACAAACAGCGTGTTCCTGTGAATTTCACAAAGGCATAAGGTAGCACAGAAAGCCTTCACCCTCCTCCCCACCCAGACACATCCAAATCCTCCATGGGACCTTCTGTTAAACCAGACACAAAATTCCAGGAACTCACATTGCAAACAACATTCAGTCCAGGCAGCATGCATGAGGTTATTACTGCTAGTTTGCAACACAGAGACTGGATTTACGCCATACAAATAGAACTGGGGTAGAAATCTCAGGTGTTATTCCTCAAGGAAACATAAGTAACCTCAAGTCCCACCACACATGGCAGCTCTGGCTCCTTAAACAGGTACCATCACTGAGGAAGATTAGGTTGAAGGATGACCCCTCCCAGAGTAAGAAAATTAAGACAAGATATGAAGTCAACAAGGTGGGATCAATGGTTCCTACCCAAATTGAGTGGAGCAGATATTCACACAGGCCTCCAAGCCCTTTCACATGTACATCAACCATCACCAGAAGTGCTATACACACCACAAATTGACATGGTTCCTCAGGCTGGTGGCTGATTGCTTTCCACACCAGTGTTCTCTCTGTTCTTCCCTCACATCCTTTGCCTCAAGCGAATACTACAGGCCACCTGTAGCAGGCCTTGTTCTGAGCTAAGCAGGCACATGAGCATGAGGATGGTCCTTTAGCTAGGTGTTGTGAAACATCAGAGCAAACGGATGTGGAGCATTTGTCCTCCTCCTCTGCCAGGCTCCTGCTCTAGCCTGTTGTCTTGGAGTTGACACAGAACCCCTAGTTTTTGCAAACTCAGCCAGTGCATAGGCTCAAGTGAAGACTTGTAAGATTTGTAGAGCAGTTGATTTTGACCTGGACTTTTCATGATACTGCTGCACATTGGTATGTGGGGAACTTCAGCATGTGGGCAGCAACAGATCCATTTCCTGCCAGGGTCCCAGGCTCCCTCCAGCACCCCACTGAGCCAGCTCTTCTTTAGAGATGCCTGCACATCCAAGGAACAGTAGAGCCTCATCTCTAGGGATAAATAGAACTGACTGATATCCTACAACTGGGCCCCAAGAGAGAAAGGCAGACGTTATCTTAACACAGGAAAAGCCATCAGATCTCAAAGCAACAGCTTCAACTTCTATCTCTTTCATAATGTTCATATCATTTACAGTCTGAACTTGGTTCTTGGGCAGTATTTGTTACATGGATTAGAAGCTGTAGAGGACATTAGTACAATTCCTCTTCCTGAGGTTTTTACAGCTTAATGGACAGGAAGTGTTGCTGGTGAGCCTCCAGCTTCTGATGCTCAGACCAGAATCTCCCCCAAAGATCCCCATCTTCCCCTTGTGCTTTCTTCTGTCCTAGAATCACTCTCAATTAACAGTACAAAAATAGAACAGATGTCATCCATCCCTCCTGAGCTGCACATGCATTATTCATCAACATGCCCTAATTGATTCTCTCATAACCATGAGCACTTCTGCACTTGGCTATGTCATTCTTGTCCAGCAGAACACAATTTATGAAGTTTAATGCCACGTGGAAAAGTCACTTTCAAAGTGTTGCCTTTCACAGCTTTTCTGTTCAGAGCTTCAACTTAGATCTCAATATATGGAGCTATCAATCCTCCATTGTGTGTCCAAACTGGGAGGTCAGTACTGTTTTAGATACTCTGGGTCCCCTTCCCATAACAGGGTCTTTAAAAGAGGTGAAAGGCAGGATATGGGAACGTCTCCACATCTCCCCATGTCTTCATTTGGTGCTTGCTCTGGGTGCTGTTCACCGTTTCCTTTGCTCGCTGCTGCACCATCCCATCGTGGAAGAAAGGAACACACTCCAGCCAGTCCCTCAGTCTCAGCAGGCATAACACAGATCCAAACTGTAGGATGGGAAACCCATAGGCACTGCCAAGCTATTTCCACCCCGAGAAGACTCAAGAAGTTATAGAGAGGGTAGGACAGTGAAAAAACAGAAACAAAGGTTCACCCTCTTTCTAACATCATACTTTCACAATGTACAGTCAAGCTTTGTGCTGAAGGACTTAGTCAAGAAGTTACCAGCAAGCCTCATTTCAGACCCTGTTAAGTTTATGGCAGTTCAACATCACGGACGTTTAACCAGCATCATGATACTCAGCTGAGATTTCATTTACACCTCAACACTTGGTCTGCAGCCTTCTCCTTTCCCCACTAGAAGGAGCTAAGAACCAGACACTGGAGAACAGAAACAAGTGAGTTTCGTTACAGACAAGTTAAAGGCAACCCTCATAATATGAAACAACTTGAACACTTCCTCTGTGTGTGAGGCTCTGCACTAGCCCAATGCAGAAGAGATGCAGTGTCATTACAGAGAAAGATCCCTCTGCTTGGGGAGCAGGCATTTCTTGTGTTATCTTAACCCCCCAGTGAGCTGCTTCAGGAAGGATTATGGTAGTGAAACTAATGCCATTGCATAAGTCAGCACAGCACTGCTCACTTGAAACAGTCTTCAACACCCCATTCTCAAACACTGGGTGATAGAACTGGGGACAGGCATCCAGAAAAGGCAGCAGGAAGGTAAAACAAGGTACCACCTCTTCCAGAGAAAGGTGGAAGTGTTTACGGTTTCAAGCCAGGAAAGTGATTAGCAAAGGTGTGATGATATACAGAGTAGCAGGAGGGCAACATAGGGTCTCTGCTCACAGGGAAGGCGGTGGTATATTTAAAGAAACAAAAGTAACAAGTTTAAGAACTAATCGAGGCACCAACTTCTTAGAAAAGGTCACACAGCTGCTCCTGGCAATCCCCACAGCAGGGTACCTGGGTAAAGCAAGGCTCACATTGCTTAGCCACCTACTACAAGGACAAGGACAGTGAGGCCAGCAGTGAAGCCCACAGCAGTGCTCAGACCTCCCATAGAGGAAGGCAAAGTTAAACCTGCAGCTCTAGTACATGTAAGTTCATCATTGGATTACCTGTGGAGGCTCATTAGCAAATTCACAGCAAGGTCAAAAACATTTTGAAATTATGTAGTTTAAGGTTATGTATTTTTCTTCATGCTCTGCTTAGCCAGAGACACATACTGGGGTACCACTGAGAAGGAAGCAAGCAAGCAAGAAAATAGTCTTACAATAAGACATTACCAAATTCCTATTTGCGCCCAGCCTGAGAAACCAGACATCTTCACACTCCCTCCTGGTTCAGCTCAATCCTTTAAAGCCCTCCTTCCAAGCCAGTTGATTACAACAGGTGCAGCAAGGTAAGCACAACATCCACCCTCACCCTGCCCCAAAGTGCATTGACCCTTTCCTGGCCAGTATGGGCTTTCTGCATCCCAGGACATTTCACTCACCTAGGACAAGAGGTAGGGGTAAAAATCATCTCCTCACCTTCCTTAGTGGAAAATAAACCCAGTGGCTGGTTAGGACTGCCCTGCTCCCAGCTGTGCTTTGGAAGTTACAAGGAGAAGGCACCAAGGCATTATGTCTTCCCAGCAGATAGAGCTTGGCTTGTCCTTATTGGAGGCACAACTGATTTTTATGCCACTCCAAAGACACAAGGCAAACTCATCTGCCAAGAGAGAGGATGAATCACAGAGCTGAGGAAGGCTGGTGTTCACTTTGCTTTTGCCTGTAGCCAGCTCTACTTTTCTGTCATTAGCTGTGGGGCAGAGAAGATGACATAATCCGTGCTCAACATGAATAGGTTTTCACCACCACTCCTCTGCCAAGACCTCCTCTTCAATGCTACAGTAAGCTTTCTTCTGAGGAATTAACTTTGATAACACTCCATACCAGAGGGTTTTCCCCTTTATGATACCACTGTCCCTGCAGTGCTGCAGATATCAGGGCTGTAATGGCCCTGATCAGCCTCACCTGGGGCTTCTACTCACACCCTCCTCCCCACTGGCACAGGAGCTCTATTTAAACTCAATCCTGGGCACAGAATCTTGGGCTATGCTTAATTCTGGTTGGTGTTAATGAATGTGGTCTGTGGGCTTGTTTCTTAACGTGACTTTGGTTCTGCCTTATCACTATGAGTTTGCTTAATGACCCAAGTTCTTGGCTGATGCTGACTGTTGTTCCTCAGCCTGCATGGCTCACCTCGTTCAGGTATTGTGGTATGAGCACTGACTGGTGAGACCACTGCCCTGCTGGTCCTGGGGTCCCCTTGGCTTCTAGTTTCTTGTCCCTTTAAAAGCAGCTGGTATTTGCTGTTGCCAGAAAAGTGAGGGGCTGCTTCTCAGTCCCTGTTCTTCTCCCTGGGGTTGAAGCTGTTGGCTACTACCCTCAGACTGTCTGTTGATGAAGGCCATGGGGATTTATCAAGACTATGGGCTGTGTATGAGTGATATTCACAGGTAGGATGGTTATAGATGAACTAGAAACAGCAAGGTTTTTCTGTTTCCCTTGTTTCACAACTGTACTTCAATTATTTGTTCTGAAACTTATTTTCACAGGTGAGGATGGCAAAGGAAGGAGTTTGTTTTAGGAGGGGGGATGGATATGTGCAATTAAATGACTAATAATAAGATACTTTTTGATTTTGAGCAGATATACAACAGGCAGAAGGACTGTGGGTGGATTATCAAGGTTTGGGAAGAGAATTTAGTGCACTTGTCATATTAATGTTGATAAGACCTACAGTTGCTGCTTCATTCTGCAGACTTATCCAGGGTTTACTGTTCATCTGCAGCCACAAAACAAGATAGCTAACTTTTCTTTTTGCTTTTCAGCATGCTTTCTACTCTCCTTTTCATTCATGTAGGAGCTAATCTTTTGTTCACGATAACACCTGTAATCACTACAAATGCTTTGATTTAAGCAGCCTATATGTGGGGGGTTGTGTTGATTTCACTTTTTATTTATTAGTAGTAATGTTTCCTTTTTACTGTCATAATTCTGAGGCACTGCACTATGTGAGACTCCCTGGTCATGCATACAACTGCTTGTTAGGCAATGAAGTGTCTGTGTCACCAGGAGCTGCTCCTTTCCTGACACTCCACTGGTATCCATGGTTGCATCCTACCTGGAGCCCTGCAGCCTGTGCCCGCTATCCCCCATGCAGAGCCTGTTGTACTAGAGGAGTTTCCCCAATACCCAGTGCACTGCAATTAACATTTTAATGTTTTAAATTCTATACAACTAAATGTAAGCCATAGCATCTCCTGAGTTCCCCTGACATTTTCTTTGTTGCTGCTCAGATGGCCTCCCTCATTTTATTGCCAGCAGACACTAGTTACATTTCTTGTGATGCCAAAACATCATTCTAAAACAGTGGTAGAATTGGCAAAAATTGATGTGCTTAAAAATTTCTGCCATCCCAGCATCTCTTATCTTTGTGAAGGGATCCCTGCAGCAGTTATTCTTGTTTCCTCATTCACTGGGAATATACTGGTGTGATTCAGTGCTCTCTGCAGCCTCTGTCTCTCTGCAGTAGGTGGTATGTGAATTTTGGAATAATCTAATATTGTAGTCTGTTTTTTTCTCCACAACAGGTGATTTCACTCACTTGAAAAACAATCCCTAAACAACCATCATTCTAACTACATTAAACAGCATTTCTCCCTTTCATTGACTCCTCTGGTTTTGCAATTGTTTCTGAGGTTCAGGAGCTTAAGGCGTTATCACTCAAAAGCATATTTTCATTCCTGCAAGGCTCTCAATCTCTGGGGCATGATTCAACTGAACTGTTTTTGATGATGGATATATTTAAATAGGGAATATATGGAACTGCATGTATGAAGAAGGTAATCTTGGGGCTACTTGTATGCATAAACTGTCCCAATGCTTAAACCAGAAAGCAACATAAACATGCTATTGCTTCACCTGCATGGCTGGAGCCTGGACAGGCGAATGGCCTTCCTTGCTCATGACCTGCCCAGCCAGGCAATTGGTAGGAAGGAGGGGAGGACAGAGCAATCAAGAAGCTAGGCAATTATTTTTGGAAGCAGTTAAGGTGACAAAATACCTCTTGGAAGAGCTTTGGCAACTCTACAGCACACCCTTTCAGATACTACCAAAGGGTTATAAAACAGCAAATGGTTGCCTTTTAATAATCTAGGGACTGGGATATGGGCTCAGAATGTGGAGAAACAGGATTTGGATCCTTCCCTTTCCCCATCTTCTGGTAGAGGAAGCAGCCTCTGGGATTCTCCTCATCATCCTGTTTGACCCACCACAGGACCCACACAGATGTCCAAATGTACTCTTTCTGATTTGCAGTTGCACTGTGCTGCTTCCTTGCTCCCATGGATCCACCTTCCTCATCTATGTGGTACTGGTGAGAACTGAAGTGCAGAGTAAATTAAGCCATGCAGTTTATATTATTGTCTGCACCCTGGTCTAGACCACACAGAGGAGGATTTTGAAAGATTAATTTGCTGAAGTTAATTGGCACTAGTAGGGGGAATGTATTAGTAACAGTTTTATTTCAGTTTATTTCCAAGCATCCAAAATAACTACAAAGGCAAATTAATCAGCTAAGCGTCCACACTGCAGCCAAGCTGCACACACCCATGGTGGGGGGGGTTGTTACAGATGGTTGAGCCTGGAAACAGTGCATAGCAACCAGAATTATGTGAAGTATTAGGGGGAAATTAGAGAAAAACCACAAAAGAAGAGACAGAAGGAGCCAGGGAATGACTGGAACTGTAGCTGCAGAAGGTTAGAAATCAGCCAAGAAATAGGAGTGAAGGTTATCCAGACAAGTTTGTGTATACCTGCCTAGAGCTTCCATGGGCATGGCAGCCCTGGTGTGCTTTTACATGGAGTCACAAATGGAGCGGATGTGGGGCAGAGGGCTGCAGCAGGAGGTGACAGCCCTGGTTGCTCCTTTGCACAGCCACTTGCTCCACAGGAGCAAAAAGTTGTGGGCAGAGGAAGTTTTTCCACTGATACAGATTCCAGGCAGAGGAGGTGTTTCTGAATATGAGTGTCATGCTCTCGGTTCTGCTGGGAGATGAGCTGGAGGCAGGGACCCTGGCTCTCTTTCAGGGTGCTTTGATGTTATCATGACATCTGTGCACCTCTCAGGGCTTTGCAGTGAGTTGCAGAACTCTTCAGCTGTTTCAGGCTGGAGATACATTTCACAGCATACAAACTTGTTTTTCTTAGTCATCTTTGCTTGTCTTAGGGTGTGGACTAGTTGAATATGACTGAGTTTAAAATTGCTTGCATACAGGCTGGGTGCAGAGCTGAGCAGAAACGGACTGCTCCAGCTGGTGCTTGCACAGGAAGGAGACTGCTGAGTTCCCAAGAGAGGTTTGGAACAGAAGTGCTCCCAGCAGTTTCCTACCATCAAGTGATCATAGATGGCATGAGAGGCACTGAGCAGAACTTGCAGTCCTAGACAGAAGCACAGGGTGAAGTCAAAAAGTCTGGCCAGAAAAGACAGCTCAGGATGCTGCAGTGGATGCTGCACCAGATTCTTGAATGGGGAAGAGGGGAGCCACAGCCCTCCCTCTAGCAACCCCCCCTCAGCCACCTGGGAATTATTCCTAAGTGAGCAAATTCCCACCATCAGGTACTGATTCTTGAGGAAGGGAGAGATTAGCTGTGGAGGATGATAGTGTCTGCAGGGTGACTCATTCTCCTATATGCACAGGGCAAGGGGTACAACTCCACCTACTACAAAATCCATGTGTTACCAAAGTCTTGGTAAAGGTACAGCCAGGGAGGACCAAGAGAGAAAAGCAGCACTGGGAACAGGAGCAAAAACTTTCCTGTAAAAATGATGTGTGGGGAGTCTCTGCAACCAGCTCAGAAAGCTGAATGGTTTTGTGAACTGGCTTGGCTGTGAGAAAGCTTGTTTCTTTGTCTTCTTCCTCCTCTCCCATTTTGCAAGGCTCTTGGGAGAGTGATGCTGATCAACTCCAGGCAAGGAGGGAACTAGTTCAGGAGAGCTGGTGCTGTGAGACCTCAGCACTCCCTTTTTAGCTGGTTGCCCTTTGTGAAAGGGAGATACGGGGAGCTGCATGGTTAGATCTGGAGACGCTGTTCTAAAGCAAACACTAAATATTAATCTCTTGGATGGTGGGTAACCACAGCCATTTTGTAAATCTTTCCACAGCAGGCAGTGTTGTTCCCTGCAGCTCTCCCTTGAGGATCCATCTTCCAGGAGATTTTCCCATTGCTCACAGGCAGTTTTCTGTAGCCCAGGAGAACATAACACAAGTTAAGAGTAACTAGCAGGAGAAGGCTCTGTATCACAAGGGGTTGATTGGGCAGGTAGCATGGCCTGATGCACCTGTCTGCTACAAAACTGGCTGGGAATGGCTGGGATGGATATGATTCAAAATGCCTATGGTGAAATCTTGCCTTTATTATCTTAGTCACTAACGTCCCACATATTTCAAGGAGACCGGCATTTTACTCCCACGATCCAAAGACAAAACAAAATAAACCTTGGTGCTTGCAGCCACAGTGCAAAACTGTGCTTTATGGAAAATAGCATCCTAGCCTCAAAAAGCGGCTAAACATGCCTCCCTCTTCCTTCCTGGCTCAAAGCTTTGTATCTGTATTGCTAAAATCTCCTGTGAGTTCGGCTGTCCAAACAGCCTGCAAAAGCCATAAACACCTCTCATCGCTTCTTCCCATCTTTTTAACTTCTCTTTGGGCTAAAGCATTGTTTCCCTCCCAGACTACACTGAAGATTGCTGCCCAGAGACCACATTAAATGTAACTAAGCATACAAACACTATGTTAAAGACAAAACATAGACCGCCAAATAAGGTGATATAGGGAAAAATTCTTGTCACTCCTATGGTGATTTGGTATGTACAACAGCTCAAAAGGATCTTTTTCTCTGAAGACTTGAAGCAGAAAGAATCAAGAGAAAAACTGTCTCAAAAGACAAAAAGACTTATTCTCAGTGGGAAATGCTAAAATTATCCCTCCAAAATGCCACTATTTCATACTCAACTGCATTTTACCACAGTTTAACAATTGCACTACAGCAGGTAGGGACATACACCTAAGAGATGGCAACTGGGCCTGGAGTGACGTGACACTTTTTAGACAATATTGTTTGCCAGGTTTGAGGTTTGTTGTGCAGATGCAACGTGTAATATTGTTGCAAGTCAAGTGCACTCACAGCCTCTGAATGATGCATACTTACATGTAAATGCTCAGTACTAAGATTGGTATTTTTGTAGTTTGTTGTTCCTTTGTGTCCAGAAGGGTATAAAGTGTCGTTTCCAGGAAACTCTTCCAAGACAGGGTGAGGTGTGTGTTACAGAGAATACGCTGGGCATTCAGCTGAGTGATGACACAGAGCTTCACATCACCCATTTGTTGTCATTTGCAGTCTTTCCTGGACATCCAAACTGCTTCTAACGCCAGCTCCAGGAGCAGAAAAAACATTCAGGTATTTTTCTGGTTATCATTTACCAATGTTGGTTTTAGAATAAGGATCTGCATCCCAACACTTATCTGCATCCCAAAAGGAGTAGACTGCTATATAAAATACCCCGCACTCCAAAAATGCAACTAAACATTCACAAACACAGCTCCCTGGAAAGTAAAGCCCATGAGTATGTCTCCACAGTTGCTAACACTGTGCTCTGGGAGGGATTTTTCTCCTTTGTGTGTTGGCCCCAGATACAGTTCTTAAAGTTTAAGTGCTTTTCCCTTCCCCTTCTGCCCTATCATCAGGTGCTTCTGTTTTCTTTGTGCAAATAAATTTATGAAACTTAGTTCTTGCTGTATTCCCTCCCCGCTGACTAGGGCTCTGAAGCATCTGGAAGAAAAAAGAGACTCTGTCATCTACACAAGGGGGCGAATGGAAGAGGGAGGCAAAGAGCCCACTTGCTGGTGCTGCCATCTTGACCTGGAATTTTGAGTTCAGCAGCAGAATCAGCACTTTATGAAGTCACCCACAATGGCGGGGATCTGGGTGTGGGCCATAAACATCATTCACTGAGGCCCACCTGCGTTTCCAAGGTATGTGGGCTTCCTGTTCATCATTATTTCAGTATGCTGTCCTGAAATGTCCCTGTCCCAGAGTGTTTTGGGGCTGCAGAGGACATTTAGGGTCAGGACAGCATAAAGAGAGGTGTTGCCAGAGTCAGTCACTCTTTCCAGGTGAAAAAACATGCTCTGTTTCATGGAAGAGGGAAACTTAGGGCAAGTGTCCTATGTGAAGCCCAGCACAAGCTCCTGCAGCCTGTCCCTCTTTGCAGCTTTACATTACCTCACTTCAGCTGATGGTTTTTCCCGTGCCAAAAGCTGTCAAATGCTTTATGCTGCTAGGGCAGCCTTAGAGCTTCCTCTCAGGGGCGGCTGAATGTAAGTGCGAGTAAAGTGATTTGTGTTCAGACTTTACAGTGGTCCAGGTCCAAATGTCTCAGCAGTGATTGCAGTGGTGTCAAGCACACATGGCTGCTTGGAGCTGCTATCTACGGAGCTTTGAGAGCTGTAACCACCAGCACTGTTAAACTAAACATTAGGATTACCTAATACTGGAGAAGCTACATATGACAAAACCCACATAGTTGTTACTAAGACCTTTGATGGAGTCGCTCAGCAATGCCCAGGAATCCATAATTAATGTTTGTCCGTATACGCAGTGGCTGGAATCATTAGAGTTCACCTTCACCGATTTGCTTATTGTTTCCCCATGCATCAAAACTGTCACATACAGACACTTGACCCAATTAACTCCTGTAGAGGAGCAATGAAGAGAACAGATATATAACCTGTCTCTCTTTAAAAAGAGAAGAAATGAACTAAACCCTTCTCTCCTCTTAAAAAGATGGTTGTCTTAAACCCATACTTTTTGTTGGTTTTGTTTAGTCTTTGTTTTTTAAAGCTGCTGTTGTTACAAGTAATCCCTAAGATCCTTGTTGCTGCAAAACATTAGGAGGAATTTGTTTATACTCCCAGTGTGTGTCTTGCAGGCATTTCACAGCATGTTGTGCATAATCTTTTCTTGCTTCCTCCTCTATGAAGAGTTTTCTTTGCTGGTTGAGTGGTTGTTTCCTATAGTAACAAAACAGATAAAAAAGGAAAACCCTTGTTAAAACACAAAGACTAGCAAGGGATTTTGTGTAGTGCCTGAAATGACCTTTTAACTCACTCCTATGTAGAGAAGTAAGTTTAGTCAGAAAACTGTTTCATTGCTGTAGTGCCACTTTCTGGATATTTTCTATCTCCTACTTTTTTCATGTCCTCCCTTGTATATTCTGTGTCCATGGTCTGCCTGTGCACTTCCACTCTCCCAAAGGCTCTTTCCCAACTGCTGGATCATGGCTGCATCCCCATGGGTAGTATACAGTCTGTACAACACAGGATGCATCAATAATCCCACTTCACAGTGATTTGGGAGAGAGGAGAGGTATTTGGTATCTGCTTGGAGCTACTAGATGCCTGTGAGAAGCCGAGTGTAAAGCTCCAAGCAAGGCTCTGCCCATACTAGCTACTGTGCAGCATTACTGCAGTGTGGTCAGGATTCAGGTGCCATGCTACTGGAAAGCAGGAGGTTTATGCCGGGGCATGAACTTCTACTTCACACAACAGTGATCTCTTTGTATTTATTTAACTTTCCTGTTGACTTTTAGCTTGTGAACGCAGCTGTGCCATCATTCAGATGCTCAGCTAGGCAGATCTACATGCTCTTGGCATGGGGCTGAGTGTCTGAATGGAGGGTTTTGGCACTAGCCTGTTTGGAAGAAAGCTATTTGCCTGCTCATGTTCTCATCAGTATCTGAGCTGATGAACTACATTCTTCTGCCTTTCTATGTTCCTAGATATAGATCTGGCTTCTCTCTTCAGTCTGGGATAAATTTTCAGCCAAACCATTGCTTGGGGGAGCTGGCTGGTGAGCCTGTGTCTGCACTGCTGAATTCATGCAAACGCTTGGAGAGTCTGAGGTGCACTGGCTGCATCATGGCACGTTCTGCAGACCCTGTGAGTGTCCAGAAGGGTTTGTGTAGTTGGCCGTAATATAGTCCTTGGTGCTTTCAAGAATGAACTGCTACTCCTGTTCTACAGTAGCAGAACAATGCACAATGGTAGCTGGGCCTCTGCCAAAATGTAGGTCTCTCCCTAGCCCCTGCTCATAAATACCTTAGCTCGTTTTAGCTTGTGTTGCTGTGTTAGCTCCAGCCCAGGCAAAAACCTGCCCCAGAAATGATGCTATCACTCTTCTATCACACTTTCCTCTCTCCGCCAACAACCAATGCTATCACTCTTGTATTACTTTTCCCACCAGCAACCACCCTTGAACTCCTTTTGCAGTAGGTATTGTCAGCCTGCTGCCACTGAGCCTCACACCATCTGGGAGGCAGAGAAGTCTTATCTGCTGCGAGAAACTTCTCTTTGCACTTTGCTTGGCCTTTTCTGCTGGAGGGAAACCCCAAATGCTCTCTCCATACACAGGAACAGGCTTAGCTCTCAGAAGAGGTGGTAACTGTGTTCCCTGGGGAAACGTCTGTACATTGTTTCCACATACTCTGTTCATGAGTGGGTCTCCCCTGCCTTACTCACTGTCACTCTGAAATAGCAAAGGAACACAAGTAGAATTTGATTGAATGAACCGATTTTGTCTGCACTTTTTATTTCTCCACCCAGTTGTTGGATGTTTTTGCTCTGTGTGCACACAAATGGCTCTTTCTAAGCACATTAGCCCCGGATGACTGCTTGTTGATTTGTGCTTTGGGCTATTTTGTTTGCCTTCCTCCCGAGAGGATGCTGCTTTGGAGTGCTGATCCTGGTGTGCCACCTAGTGATTGGACTACTCCCTTGTCGCACATCATTTACCACGGGCACTGAGCGCACAGATTTTGGCTCCATTTGCCCACAGTCACCTGGATTGCAGGTAACCTGTGGCAACGCCTGCAGCCCCTCTGCTCTGCTCAGTCTGTCCAGGCAGGGAGTCCACTGCACTTTACCTGCTTACTCCCACTTTCTCTCTCTTTTCTCCCACCCCTCAACTGTGCTATCTGCCTTCTCTCAGATGCAGGCAAGAAACTGGAGCAGACCCTTTGCTAGTATGCTGGCTGCCAGCTTTGCAGGTCACCCGAGGCCATAGTCTATTTCATCAAGCAATATTTTTGCACAGCGTGTGAAAATTGAGTGTTATATACACATCAAACGTGCTGTTGTGGAGTCTAAGACAGTGTTTAAAGCCCCTGTGGCAGGAGGGACATCATTGCAAACATCAGCTGCCATGATACTGCGTGACACCTCGTAAAACAACTTGTGAACTATTCCAGCAGATCAAGGCTGGGACAGTGATAGATGGTACTAGGGCTGGAACTGGGGCTTTCCTGGGAGTGCTTTGTGCCTCCTGCTTACTGCCCGGATATCCACAGGCACTGCAGAAGACTGGCAGGGTGGGAGGGAGGAAAGCACTCCACAGAGAAGTACATCAGAGCTGGACTGCCGCACAGGCAGACTGGCCTCCGCCGCCCTCCTGGAAAATGTCCTCTGCTCCCAGGTGGAGCTCCCCAGACGTCTGACCTCCCACCTGGTTCTTGCAGTCCCCTAGGGCATGGGAGTTGTAAAGAAACCCTGGTCGGTTTGCAAGCATCTTAGCAGGGCAGGTTCAGACCCTTCCAAAGGTTCAGCTCCTGGCACTGTCCCCTTCCCTAGATGCTGCCAGGGAATCCAACTGGGTGCTGTGTGCGGTTGCAGCAGTAGAATGATATGCACAAGTGCTGAGAAGGGACTGAACTCTGGTACTGGACTTACTACTCACCTGCTACTAGTCATGCACCAAAACTACACTGCAGAGGTTGGTAGCTGCTGAGTCAGTAACTACTGTCTCAGGTACCCTACACCAGAAACTCAGTTGCAAGTAGAAACACGGTGATGACCAAACTGACTCCCACACGTACATGGGGCAATTAATAAAAGATGAAGTGTCGGAAGTCAATAAACTTTATCAGTGTAGATCTGTGCTGGAGGTCAGTCAAGGTAAGAAATTACCTGAAACCCTAAGGAGTCCTTCCTCTACTTGTAGGGCAGCCACAGTGAGGAGTCTCTCTGAACGTCGTGAGCTTCTCATTCTTAGAGCAAGGGTCTGTTCAGGCAGGAAGGTGAAGCTGCTGCCTGGAGGCTGGGTCTGGGGCTCTCTGCCTCTGTCAGCAGCTGTGAGTGGATGAGACATCCTAGCTGCATACTCTACTCTTAGCTATACTCAAGACATCCTCTGGAAACACAGCTTGTGTCTTCCTGGCTTCTTACCAGGGCCACTTCTCCTCTGATTCCACAATTAATTTTTCCTTAACTCTACAAGCTTGTTAGAGCCCAGTGAAGTGGGTTTATCCTCTCCTGATAAACTGCTGATCTTACCGCAGTACTGTGAGGTGGTCTGGGATACGACAGCAATGGGCAGAAGGGGTTATTTTGTTCAGGGGACCTCAAGCTTTGATTCACCCTTAAGTCCCTCTTACTATCAGTTGTCCATCCTGTGACAGTATGTTGTCTTTCTGGCTGGGGAGCCCATGAAGGTGAACATGCAGAGATAACCTTCCCCTCCTTGCACAGCACAGGCCTGCCTCTCTGTCACCTCTCAGCCACAAGATCCCCCAGGGCAAGAGGTACAAGCTTACTGCTGGCCTCTGGTTTTTATTGCTCTGCAAATCCTCAGTGATGTTTTGTGGTTGTTGGGTTTTCTTTTGCCAGTTGCCCTATTAAAGCAAAGCGTTGGTGTGAGGGTGGGGGCTCGCTCACTACACGCAGGGAGATTTCTGCTGCAGGTTCTCAGTGCTGTAGTCGTTATCCTGTAGTTAATCAAGACTTCACAGGCAAATATTGTAAGTGCGGTAGCAGGATCTGTGCCTGTCCAGACCCTGCTTGGGGTTTATACATCTACAGTGTGAGAAAGGGGGTTGATGTGGACACTGCGGGGCAGGAAGCATCTCAGCTGGGAATGGTGCCAGCAGTTATGTATCCTTCCCTGAGAAGGAGGACCCTGTGTCCTCTTATTTACTCATTTTTTACTCTTATTTATTCTTTTAAGAGAAGAGCATTTGCCAGTACCTGGGCATTTACTAGAGGTCTGCAAAGCAAGCTGGGGTTTCATGGCTTTTAAAGAGAAGCCAAATTAAAGGAGAGCTTGTACTGCCTTGGCCCTGCCAGGCGAGCCAGAAGGATTCTCACCTGCCCCATGGGGAACACAGGTGTTAGACTGAGTCCTTCCCAAATACCTCCTGAGCAATGGAAATGCAGGAGCTGGAGGCCTGAGCACTTCAGGCAGCTTGTACGGGAGGCTGTGGCAGGGCTGCCAGGGGCAACTCCAAAGCTGTGCTATTCCAACAGTGAACCGGGCTCTTGCAATGCAGCAGCAGGCCCCAAGCCTCCTTACCCGGTCAGGTGAGCCTGGGGACGGAACCCAGCTTTTTCTGAGTAGTGACCCTCTCTCCAGTGTGCTGGAGATGTGGCAGGAACTGGAAACTTTAATTTTGCTCCCGGCCCTTTGAAATCGGGTGATGAGGAGCTGGGAGCGCTTACCTCTGCAGCCTCCTCCTGAGCAGCTCTGTGGCTGGCCTAGAGGCTGCCAGGTGCCTTGCAGGAGGAGAAGAAGGTGGAGCTGTGGGTGTGCTGCTCTTCCCTGGACAGTAACGCTGATACATTTTTTGCTCCGACCAGCCAAGGGGCTGTGGGTGAGAAGTGTACCCTTCCAGGTCTTCCTCCCCCTCAGAAACAGTAACCTTGCTGAGAGTGCATAGATGTTCTCCAGAGGTAACTTAATATGCCAGAGGCAAGGGACAGTGCAGAATAACAGCTTGTCACTCCTGTAACACAGGGCTGCCTGAAGAGCTGGGCTACTCCCACCGCGGAGCCAGCAGACAAGGAAAAAATTTCCAGGAGGAATAGATTTCACATGTGGAAAGCAGTGTCAGGGCCATGCGATGCTGAAGGGTTTCTCTGCACACTCCCACCACATGCCGGTGTGTAGCTTCTCCGGGGGGGTGTTAGAGGAAAGGACAGGGGAGATGATGGACTCCCGAAGCCAGGTGGAACGGGGATAAGGGGAGAGGAGCTTGCACTAGATGCCCAGGGGAGCAGGAGAAACACTTCAGCCCAGTCTCCACTTTCTGCTGTTGGGCTTAGCCAGAGCAGAGGCGGGTGCTTGGCACTGCTGTGGGGTTTGGCTTCCACTGCCAAGGGAGGTCCCTGTTTAACTGGGAAGAAATATGATGATATCCCTGTCTTGCAGATAAGGAGAACCCACCCCGGGAAAGGGCCAAGGCAGGCGTGCTCCTCACCTGAGCTGGTCTCCAAGCCGCCCCGCTGTCTGCCTGCAGGTCCCGCTAAGCAGGTAAACCCGCAGGAGCGAACCCGCGGCCGGGACCTGAGGAAGGAAGAAGCAGACACAGCTGGTGGCGGTCCCTGCGTGCCCGGTGGGGTTTGCAAGCCGTGGAGATGTGGTGCAGGGGGACACGGCTCAGCGGTGCCCTGGCCGCGCTGGGGGAACGGTTGGCCTCCAGGAGCGGGAAGGTCTCTCCCAACCGAGCCGGTTCTGTAATTGTGGCGCCGTGCCGCTATCGGGGCCGGCAGCTGCGGAGAGCGCGGAGGACACCGCCCCGCCGCGGCGCACAGCGGGAACTACAACTCCCAGCGTCCTCCGCGGCGCGCGAACTCCGTTTCCCGGCAGGCCTCGCGCGAGGCCCGTGCCGCCTCCTCCCTTTCCCGCCCCCCGCCGCTCGCGCCGCCGCCTCGCGCGCTGTGACGCGGTCCCCAGCGTTGGTGACGCGCAAAGTGTGTGCCCGCCATAGCAATCGCGGCTGCCGCGGGCTGTGCGGGGCCGAGCCTAGGGGCCGGGGGCAGCGGCGGCGACCCGCTCGTCGACGAGCTCCATGAAACGACGGTCAGAGGTGTACTGGCCGATGCCCTGGCCCCGCGCGAACGGCAGCGACCCCCGCCCCTCGGTCGGCACCACGCCCAGCGGGTTCTCCTCCATGGAGACCACACTAGGGCTCACGTTTCCCAGGGTCACCTGTGAAA
>JAVSBS010028717.1:0-24752 GCA_033124195.1 Coracias cyanogaster
ATTCCAGGTGAGGTTGGCCGGGGCTCTGAGCAACCTGCTCTAGTTGCAGATGTCCCTGCTCAGTGCAGGGGGGTTGGCCCAGATGACCTTGAAAGGTCCCTCCCAACCCACAACGTTCTACGATTCTGTGATAAATATGTAATTACGTGAATCCCAAGGTTTTCTCCATTGGACAGTAATATTACATTTCAATCACTTTACACCGCCTGACAAATTTAAAGCCATTTAAGTACGGTCTCGGGAAGCGTGCATTAGCAAACTTCATAGCTCCTATTATCTAGATCTCACCTGCGGTGACACGGTTTATTCAGCTTTCCTCAGGCTCCCTTTAATCTCCTGAGAGCTGCAACTGTTTTCACTTATTACCATGCATCAAAAGAACCTGTCTCTCTGCTTTCAGAAACCTGCCTTTGTGGGACACCTTTTAGATGCAATCAGCCAAGCCAGTGACATCGGATGTGTGATCGTAGGGCCACCTGGGGACTCTGACCTGCCTGACTTTTATTTGCCGAGCCTCACGGTACTTGCAGCTTTCCCATTAAACCGAGCACAGCCTAATCCCCTCGGTCGTGCTCGAGGGACTGGTTACCCAGCAGGAAGAAGCAACATGACTTCATCAGCCAAAAAAGGTAGTGAGTGATGCAGGGTACGGCATGCTTCTCCCCTCGGAAAAGCATTAACAGCTAAGACTTCCAGTTTGATGGACTTGCTTGGTGCTTTTCCAAGCTGAGATTTAGGAAAAGCGACTACACAGCATTTCCTACTTCCCCCCATGGGGCTCTGATGATTTAATTGGCTATGAAGGGCAGGGATGTATCTCATGGAGGAGTTGGCTGCTGTTGTCAGCGTGCCACCGCTGCTCTTTGGAGCTCAGTGAACAATAAAGTCGTTAGGTGATGCTTCCCTTGGAGGTTGTTGGGTGATGCTTGTCATAGGACAAGGGGTGATGGGCTCAAAGTGGAACACAGAAAGTTCCACTTAGAGGGAAAAACGTACTTCCTGTGAGGGTGATAGATCCCTGGCCCAGGCTGCCCAGAGAGGTTGTGGAGTCTCCTTTTCTGGAGAGATTCCAAACCTTCCCAGATGCGATCTTGGGCAACCTACTGTAGGTGACCCTGTATAGCGGGGGGGGTTGGATGAGATGATCTCCAGAGGTCTCTTCCAACCCCTACCATCCTGTGATTCTGTGATTCACCTTCTGAACTGGATGCATGCAAAGGTTGACCACTGTCCCAACAGGACCTGTACGTAGCATAAAGCTTTGCTCTGTTCTTCTAGGTCACCGGGAAAGCTGATGTGTAGCCACGGATTATGGGAGGAAGTGGAGCTGGATTCCACACCTTAACTAAAGTAACACGTCCCTCCTTTCCAGACACACTCCCTGATGCTTATTTTAATACCTGATAAAGGTGTAAACCTCCTCTAAACTCATGGATGTAAGAGAATAAAGTATTTTCCTGTGGTTAATGCTGTCACAATTAAATGCACGACCTTTTCTATGAAACCAAATAAAGATGGAATGTTGCACTAATCCCAACTACCTGGATTCCACCTTGGAAAACAACAAGGAAAATGCTGCTGGTGGTAGCCACTCTGGTCGCTGTAGCTTCTTCCATCTCTCTTTAGCTGAAACATCAGGCCAAGCATTGCCTGTTTCTGATGTGTTTCTTTTGGCCCCTGCCTTGACTCCATTACAACCACCATTTCTACCAGTTTGGTCCTCAATAATATGCCTTGATCTGGTAAAGCCACTCTTCTAAGTCAGTGGGAGCTGGATTGAGCTCCTGACTGAGACATCTGAGCATCTGCATCCACGAATGAGTTAGGTGTCCAAGTTTCCATCATAGTCAAGAAGGAGCTCACTAAGGCTCTGTTCAGTTTTGCCCACATGCAGACATCTAGTGCCATTTGAAAGGCCCCAACGAATCTCACCTGGCCTTCAGCTGATGCTCCAAGAGGGCTTGGGTCTCCTGTACCTCCGGAACCATACCAGTCAGTCTTGGAGCAGGATATCCTGGCCACCTTGAGGGATCTCAGGTGGTGATAGACATCTTGAAACTGCATCTAGCCCAGAGCATTCTGCCATTAGTTTTGGCAGGAGCAGGGTTAGGCCGTCAGTGCACATCCACATGTTCCTATTGCTGATGTTGGTTCTAGGCACGGACAAGGTCTGTTCTCCCTAAGACCTGTCAGCTTCTTCTCAACAGCAGCAGAAATAATGAGCTTGCTTCTCCAGGGTGCTTCCCACCCCACGCCCCTTCTTCAGGGTTCTTCCCACCCCATGCCTCTGTGCTCTCCTGACTCATCCTCTCTTGGCAGGAGCAGGCTCTAGTTTCAGGCAGCAACATGGACTTTTTATCTGTTTTGAAGAGAACCCTTCATCTGGCTTTGCCAGAGATGAGGCATAAATACTGTTTATTCTATCCCTGAGCAAAGATCTCTTTTGCAGGATGATAGGAACAGTCAATTTCACAGAATCATCCCAGAATCATGGAATGTTGGGGTTGGAAGGGACCTCTGGAGACCATCTAGTCCAACCCCCCTGTCAGAGCAGGGCCACCTAGAGCAGGTTGCACAGGAAGGCATCCAAGGGGGTTTTGAATGTGTCTAGAGGCAGAGACTCCACCACCTCTCTGGGCAGCCTGTTCCAGAGCTCTGCCACCCTCAGAGTAAAGAAGTTCCTCCTCATGTTTAGATGGAACTTCCTGAGGTCAAGTTTATTTCTATTCCTTCTTGTCCTTACTCCCTTTTATCCTCTCACCATATTAAAACCACCACCATTCCCTTTTCTCTATTTTTAAATGCTTTTAATTAATTTGGCCTTGCACAGGTCATTTACTATCTCAGGAGACAGATGAGATTTGCCCCGCTTGAAGTGGATGTTTAAGGTCTCTCATCTGTAGGGCAAAAAATGGTCGTGTGGCTATTTCAGACAACGGCTAAAAATTAAATCTCGCTGTTTGGAAGCCTCGGTTGAGGCACACGCTCTGCTTTCTGATACGCACACATCACCAGCACATCCAGCTTTGGCAAGTGCTCTTCTCATTTCTCCCATCTGCCAGCGCACGCAGTCTTTCTGAATCTGTTAATTAAGGAACTGAAGTTTTGCCCTAAGATACCAGAGTAACTAGTTCGGTTTCTTTGCAGCGAAAAACCTAAAGCTTGCCTTGTCCGTAATTACCTAAATTGTTGAGAAAAATGATTCTGCTTTCATGTTGATTCATTTTTGTAATTTCGTTGCCGAGGCTAAGTGTGGCACCCATTTAAATTATCTCCTACTCTCATTTTACTCAAGACATGTTATTTGCTAACAAAGATTCAATATGGAAAAATGGGAAGGTGACAACTACCTCCTTCATCAACGCAAATGACAATAATCTCCTCTCCTCCACCATGTAAAAATAAACATTGAATCATCCCAGACAGAAATACCCTTCTGTGCTTAGAAATATGGGTTGGGAAGGCGACACCTGCTCTCATTTGTGTCATCGTAAAACCCAAGTTTATCTAGTGAGTCCATGGCACATACTTCAGGAGATCAACAGCAGCGTGGACTCAGGCTGCCAATGCCCCCAGCGTTCTTCTCAAGAATATGGACTTTCTTCACTTTGTTGTATTTGCACTTGGAAACGGAAGATTAACTTTTGTTCCTGTTAAATTATGGAAATTATTTCTACAAAAAATCATCCCATACTAAAACTCTGCTATACATCCCTAGTTTTGATAGCTCTCTGGTATCTCCTTCTTTGGAGACATTCAAAAGCCGCCTGGATGCATTCCTGTGCGATCTATTGTAGGTGATCCTGCTCTGGCAGGGGGGCTGGACTAGATGATCTCCAGAGGTCCCTTCCAACCCCCAACATTCTGTGATTCTGTGAAACCAAGGCAGATTATCTGTTTTCTTGTTCAGATAAGAGAGGTGGTTTTGTGCACAAACTGGATTTACTTAGGTGTGAGAAGCATGGACTTCTTCCCTCAACTGCACATCCACTGCACAAGATAAAATTAGCCACCCACCCAGCTGTCGCTGTACCTGCATGCAGTGTGTACCCTGTGGCACCTACACAAAAAGAATGGTCTTTCAGCAGAACATCCTTCTTGGAGCATAGGATGAGTGTGAGGGGTGGGAGAAGGCAAGGAGGTATCCTGTTAAGCAAAGCAGACTGGGGTGGCTTCTGCCTGTTCAGGTGTGAGCACACTGCTGAAGATGCTGCTGCTGTTACATGATTGAACTTTATGCAATAACATAAAATTTTGAATAATAAGTATGCGAGTAGGTAGCTTGTGTGGTCCTGAATTTACTGCGAAGAAATTGGTTAAAGAAAGATGGGAATAAATGGATTAAAAACCCTGTTGAAATGATTGGAACTGGCTGATAATTTTGAAGAAGATCGTTACCCTGTGCAGATCAGTGGAGACCACCTACATTTAAAAAAATCTGTCTCAAAGTTGTAGTTCCATCTTAATGTTTTTCCCTGTTGTCTGTTTATGCCAATATTCAGTTGATTCGTAATTTAGTAATAGGAGGTTATTCAACCTGTGCTCTTCCACCTCGCATCTCTCCCCCGGCATAAAAGGTTGTTTATGTTTGTGGTTCTGCTCTTCATGCTGGAGCAGTATCACTGTGAAAATCCAGAAAGTGTGGTTTGCTAGTCTAGAGACTCAACCTTTAATTAAGATGCCACCACGGTATCCATCGAAACCCTATGTCACTTAGAACAGCTTAAGCCTGCACCTGTCTAGAGGCATTCCTTTGCTGCTGGAGGACAAGAGGGTTGGCAGAACCCACTCTTCCATCCCCCCTCATCACAGCAAGTGTCAGACTAGGTTTTGCTTTGAAAATGAGAGTCATAGATGTAGCATCAAGGAGCAGGAACAGTTATTGTTCAAGCCGCCTCCTCAGCAAGAATTCTGAGTTACATGCTTCTTGGTAAGTCTACCAGACTTTGAGTCTGAACTCATTCACAGCTTCCAATGTTGTGTCCTGTGTAAAGCTTCCATGGTTAACTGGCTCAGCACGTAAGAAGATCAGCATAGGCAGTTGTTCACAGTAGTCCTTTCTGACTTCATTGGAAAGGTAAGAAATTACCATATTAATTTAAAAGGTAAGGAAACACTTACTTCCTAAACTGCTAAAGTAATTAAATTTGGTATGTGATCTACTGTTTTCTCTTCAGTGTTAGGAATTTACTCTTTACAATGGAGAAACCACCTGCAAGTTTCCCCTGGAGTTACGCTCAACTGAATTACCATTTGCAGGTAAGAAGAATGCCCTGAGTGCTGACCGGTTCAGGTGGGGCTCCAAAACCAGCATCAACCGTGACTTAGACAAAATTTTGTACTGCCTTGTGTCATCTGTGATACAAGGTAGTAAAACAAACTCAGAGACTTTTTACTGTGGCACAGCCTGAGCAGGCAAATTGTGCTCTTACATTTGAAGCCTTTGTAGGCTCCCAGAGGTGATCCTTTTCTGCACTACCTCTCAGTAAATGTTGTGATGTTCTTAACAGTTATACCCGCTAAACTGATTGTTACAAATATTTATTTTTATTATTATACTTACTCGGGATGCTCAGATGCAATAAGAATTTCTAAATGAGTAGGATGCCTTAAAAAATGGGCAGTGTGATACCCTAACAGAAGCTTGGACATGGGTATCGATGATGACTACAAACAGTGTAAATTATTCTTCTTGCCTCATCACTCCTCTCGTGCAGCCATTGGTTCTGGCGTGCTGCTCCTCCTGTTTTTCATGCGGTTTTCAGTCGGTCACAGGTGCTCACACAGGCACATACTGTAACTTGTGCAGTAGCGCAGAGACTTGTAACCCAGACATCACCAAATACCCAAAGAAGTTTGTTGCCCTTCTCTGCCTCAACTTCAGTTGTCTGTCTTACGACCTTTCTGTGAAGCAAGTGTTCTACCAAAGCAAGCTGTCTACCAGACTTGAAGTCTGAACTCATTCACAGCTTCCAGTGTTGTGTCCTGTGTAAGGCTGTTACTCAAGATTACTTGGCTGAGTGTTGCTCTTCATCTGCCCTTCAGGAGATTGATTACAGCAGGTAGCAAGGCTGTTGATGCATCATTTGGGCCACGATTAAAGTTTACTTGTCACCTTCGCTATTTTTCTAGCTGACGACATGTGCATAGCCTTTAGCTTATACTTGATGTGCATTTCAGATTAATCCATTCTTCTATATGACTTGGTTGCTGTAACTAGTCTGGTCTGAGGGCCGTTTTCCTGCTGGATTGGGAAAGAGGCTGGTTTTGATGCAGACTCCTCTGGGAGCATTCCATTTTCTTAGTGTGGATGTTCAGGACTCACTGTCTTCCGCACTGTTGCTTTTGCCCATTCCCGTTGCGCAAGTGGTAAAATCTTTAGTGATTAGAAAAGCATTAAGCATTAGGTGTCCCAGATTGCCCCAGCCTGAAATTAATAGTAAACTGTTTCTGATCTTGAGAAGAGTCACTTTGCTTTCTTTTTGGCTGCTGAAAGCTAAGGAGACTCTGTAAGCAGTATTGGCTGTCTTTTTAAGAAGGAAGTAAGAGATGTTAAAAATGCGGAATAATGCCAGCATCCCAAGTGCATGAAGTTGTTCTGGGGCAATTTAGGTTTTTTTTAAAAAGTAGTGGGCAGTTTAGGTAGAAATGTGCTCTGTTCATAGCAACAGTATCCTTATAACTGCAACATGGGCTCTTGGTTTTCCCAATCATTGTAATTGTGTGGGTGGCGATGGGGGAGAGGGTGTCTAGAGAGTCTTTGCTAACCAGTAGTTGTAGCCCCATGCAAGAAGTGGGCATGAAGTGGATAGCTCCAGGACTGCAAATGTGGGAGGGCTAAACAGTACGATACTGAGGGAACTGGGACTGTTCAGTCTGGAGAAAGCTGAGGGGAGACCTTCATTGCTCTCTACAACGAGGAGGTTGTAGAGAGGTGGGTATTGGTCTCATCTCTAAAGTAACTACCAATGAGATGAGAGGAAATGGCCTCACGTTGCGCCAGGGGAGGTTTAGATTTGGTATTAGGAAAAATTCTTTTACTGAAAGAGTGATTAAGCAGTGGAACAGGCTGCCCAGGGAAGTGGTGGAGTCACCATCCCTGGAGGTGTTCAAAAAATGAGTAGATGTGGCACTTCAGGACATGGTCTAGTGGTCATGGTAGTGTGGGGTTAATGGTTGGACTTGATGATCTTTTCCAACCTTAGTGATGCTATGGTAGCAGCTAATAGCAGGAAGTACAGTTAGATGACAGGCACTCCCACAGTCTCAGCAGTTCCTGGTGCATTGGAAATATGATCTAAGCTTCTCATGACCAGTCTGCCTTGATTTTATTATAGATTTGTTTTTTTTTTTTCTGATTTGCCAAACTGTCTCAAACCAATGAAGAGAAGACTCACTTTGTGGCCTTACTTCAGGATAGTGCTTTTAGGCTAGATGTAAAATTGTGTTCTACATGGGTCATCAGGCAGAGACAGATTACTTTTGCTCTTACATCTTCTGATATTCAGGTGGAGGGACTTTTAGAGGCCAGTCTCTAGTCATTCTTTTCCTTAGCATGTAAAAACGAGTCTTTCTGTCTGGTCAAAGGCAGCCGTGGCTCTTCAGCTCGCGGGGAAGAGCCTGCGCACAGGAAGCACCTGCGCTGACCTGGCCCTCCGCAATGTGACAGGTTTCAAAGGCAGCTTGAGGAAGGGGCAGGGGAGGACACTGCCCGTTTTAGAAGCATTAAGGCCGCACACAGAATGTTCCAGGCAGGAGTTCACCTGCCGGCAACCGATTGTCAAATTCGTTTCATCAATACGGCGTTACAGCCACAGTGAAAGTGATACACGCGAGACACTTATCTCCCATTCATTTATTCACATTTTCCATGGATTTTTGTACACTTCCTCAATGTATTAGAACTAATGAAAACATTGTTACATGACAAGTTATGTGAAACTTCAGTATCCACTGAAAAATTCAGAGCAGTTGGAAATCTATTAACAAATCATCACATTCAGCATTTTCATTGGATTTACACTAGCTCATGCCACTTTAGATTTTTTAAATTTTTTTTTTAAATGTCACTTAATTTCTGCACACAGGCACCAGCTACAGAATTTGAGCAAATGCGAATAAGTTAAGGCATCAGAAAGAAAGTCTTTAAGGACGTTTTGAATGTTACAGTGCTGCAAAGGGAGCAGAACTCAAGTTCTTAATACTAAAGCGTACCTCCTAATTGGTTTGCTTTACAACATGTTCATTTGAAGTGTAAATTTAATTTAAACTTTCAAATCCATCAACCAAAAGGGATTATAAGAACATGATGTTGTGCTCCCGAACAGATAATTTTAAGTACGCTACCAAAAAAAAACCCCAAACCTGCATATAGCCATTTAATATCTTAAACTAAAATCCAAACCAACTGTAACAATCTCCCATACAGATGATTCTGATAATTAAAGAAGCAAAGATCTTTATTTTCTATTGTGGGGAGGTGAGAGGAAAAGGGAAGATTTCTAAGGGGCTGACACTTCAAAACTGCAGCAGGAGGAAATGTGCATGATCCCTAGGAGACTCCAACACCTATGTATAGCTGAAACAGTGAAGGCGTCAGCTCAAATGAGGGAGGAAACTTGCATCTTTAAACATCAGGTATCTGATACCCAGCTGTTACATATAGCAAGTATCTACCAAGGTACAGGAATGCCTTGTCAAGTTGGAATTCTGATAAAAATTCCTTTCTGGAATAGCGTGTGCCGCTTTGTTACAAAGGCATTAGTACATTGATTTCTATGCTCTCCACCAGCTTTTGCTTCTAACTCATTTTGTGCCTTTATTTCTATGTAGTAATCTCTGGCCTTTACAGTATTTACGTATTTCTTAGCTAGAAACTGGAAATCAAAAAGTTTATAACAGTGCTGGAGAATGGTTGTGCTTTATAGCTGAACACCAGGTGAAAGTGTGTGACCAACATTTCCTGCTTCATACTCCAGATCAATTGCAGAGTCACTGTGAATTACATCAATTAAAAATCTCTAATTTGCAGTAAAACCTTCCCTGTTCTTTTAGTGTCAACCTTCCCCATGTAAAAATGCTCAAAATGGTACGCTTATGCATATATTTGGCATTCTAATGAACACAAGCTTCCACTTACACACCTCACCCTGTTCTAAGTTAGTTGGTCCGCATTTCAGCGGGTGAAGGAACAGCTCTGTATCCATGAACTTTGGGCACTGAGCAAACCCAAGGCCGCTGATCCCGTCTGTGCAGAGCTGCCCCTTGAGCAGGATGCGCAATGAACCCGCTGGCTGCATCCAGCCCCCCCCGCCCTTGCCTGTAAACCTTTGTGCAGGGAGATGGCCAAAAGACAAATGCAAAATTCACTGAGCCCTTGGACAGTAAAACCTGAGCCTGTCATCTCAGGTGACGTTTTGCATGTTGTTCACACACAATTGACACGTGTGCCTTCGGCTTTTGGCCTCTGGTGTAGGTATAAGCAACACTTTTTTTTAAAAAAAAAAAGTACATTATTTTGAGGAAAGTAATGTCACTTCTAATGGTTGAGTACCGAGCCAGATGCCAAAAGAAAAAAGGCACCAGTTTGTAGTTCAAATATCTGAAATGGTATCTGAGCTCCCTTTACCTTTGAGTGTTAAGAATGCAATTCCTGTGATCTCAGTTAAGTGAAATATGAGCAAAGGCCTTTGTTTTTGAACTTTGGTCAAGAGAGCAATCAATCCTATTAAATTTTTCCTCCTTTTAGTTAAAGGGGCGGGAGGGAAAAGGCCATAACCTGAATTGTGCAGTGAATTAGGACTGAAGGCAGCTGGTTTTGTCCCACCACAGACAGCAGTGGGGAGCAGGCAAGATGTGCAGCCTCTGATAAAATGGTGCTGCTCCTTTGTCCCCACCCCTAGGATGCCATTACTGTGGATTTCCAGGTCCCCTCTGAGAATTGCATCATGGTGCATTTTTTTTTTTAAATGGGAGTTTTGTTTTTTTTTCCCCTCTCTGCTGCATTAGCGAGAGGCAGGTTGGCATCTTTCTTCCATCTCCTCAGAGCTAGTCTGTGTGACAGATCCAAGAGCGGTTCAAGTTTAACACTGGAAACTATCCTGGAGCTAGATGTTAGAGCTGGAGGTGAAGTAGAAGAGCAACTATTAGAGAAGTTTCCAGCAAACAAGGTTTGAGAAAGAAAAGGATTAAATAACCAGACAAATTCTGATGAAGTTGAGATGATAGAAACCGAGAATGGCGTTCTGACCTGTGAATTATTGCCACATGGTTAATTTTAACACAGCTGAAAACTAAGTTATAGATTAACTCAGGGCTCCCTACTTGTGACAGAAGCCTGTCCTAAGCCTGCAAACTACTGCTTTACCTCATGTAACGCAGCACAGCCCTGAAGCAGTTTTAGCACATGGGAAAAGTAATTACCGACACACACATATTCTTGGTAATGGCCAGAGGCAATATAAAGATCTATAAAAATCCTGAAATCTGTTTGTGAAAAGAGAAAATACTCAGAAAAGTACCAGTAGCAAGACAAGTACAACATTTACAACTCTGCCTCTGCTGGGTTTCAGTTTTAGCCCAAGGGACTGGGGAAGAGTACCTCCGAGGGACCGGAATGGAAGTGCAACCCTTTGCCTCTGACTCTTCCCAAGTCAGCAAAGCTGTGGGTGTGGTCCGACATAAACAGTCTTCCAGTTCTGTTTGTACTATTGCACATCATTAGCTTGTTGCTACAGTAAGAATAGAACTCACAGTTCTCTAAGAAACGCTACTGTGAACAAGACCACGCAAGCAAATTTTCATTTCAAGAGCTGGAGATGATGTCTCTTGAGTCCCAAAAGCACATGAGTCTCTAAGAGTTAAACACAGTACAATAGATATCATTGTTGTCACTGAGTTTGAAAAATCAGTTTCATCAGAATACGGCAGACCAACTAAAATTAAAAACCCAGACTCTAGAAACAATTTTAAAGAGTTAAACTTCAATATCCTCCTTTCTCAAAACAGGAGGTTGTTGCATTGCACCGCAGTCTGTGAGGAAGCTCTGGTACCAGATTTTTGTATGCTGATTTCAGTCCATTCGGTCAAACTGACCAGTGTTAAAAACACGTGCTTTATCCAGAAGAGGTCCTGCATTTAGATATTGAAAAATGAGGGAGCACAGTCCAACACTTGTGTTCTATTAAAGCTTTTATTAGCTTGCTTAGCTTTTCCTCACAGAATTTTTTCCAGAATTCCTCTAACAGCTCTTAATATCAAGAGTAAAGAGTTAAGTGTTCAAGTGAAGTTATGGAAGAAAAAAGAGAGCAGCAGCAGTTTGGCAACAACTCCTCAAATCACTGGCTGCAACTTATTTAAGCCTCCTTTTTCTCCAGTAAGATTTTGTGCAATTCATCTGCATCCTCACTTGTTTTCACCCTTATTAACATAGTTACAGGAACAGCTGGATTCTTCTCATCAATTGGTGGATTAGGAACACACACTATAAGAACATTGTTTTTTCCGGTTCTTGTACATGGCATCTTAGGTGGAATTAGAACATTCAACAGTATGTTTCCTGCATATGAGGAGGAAAAAAAAAAATTACAATTAGCAAATTTTCAGCTTTTACTTCAATACAGATGTTAGTATAATTAATAAACAGGGATTTAAGTTTGTGGTTGGAAGGATGGCAATTCACAACTGTCATGTATACTCCTCTTCTTCTCAAAGCATCTGCTCACAGCCACTGTTCTCACAGATTTCTTTCCTCATTAAGAATGGGGAAATCTCTGAAAATACTGCATCCTTTTTTAAAGGGAGGAGTCTCAAGAGTATCAAATGATAGTAGAGACACACGAAGAAGGGCAGGGGACAAGGGAGAAGCAGCAAATGAGGAATCAGTCACGGTGCTTAGCTTACACTTATGCAGGTTACTCATTCTCACCACCAAGCACAGCTCAGGAGCATTGTTAGCTTTAACACACATACAGACATGTTAATCTAAAATTGGACAAATGATGGTAGGATAAGTATTTTGTATCCTCAAATCGTCCAACACATCTGATGTGGTCTATACCATCAGGTTACCAACAACAGCTCTACATCAGCTTGTTATACCATGTAGTGAGTTTGAGAGCTTTGGGATTAGTGGTGTATTCAAACAGTTGCAAACAAACTCAAATCTGCTTCCACGCGTTTTGTAAACCTGGTAAATAGTTCAGAACACGGTAGAAGTATTTAGGGAAAAGTCAGTCTTCGCCTTTCTTGCCAGTTCAGTTTTTCAACACAGTGAGATTTTAGGAAAGGATTACAGCACTGTGTGAAGATAGCAAAAAGGAAAGTGTGCATCACTATGACCGCAGCAACTTCTAGAAACCAACGCTTGGAAACACCAAGCTGAGCTGTCTTTGTGTACAAGCTGAAGAAAAAGGACAGATCTCCCAATACATCACCTCGGATTAAGGTAGAGGGAATGTAAACCAACATCATGAAAATTGGCATTGGCTGAGCAAAAAAAAAAAAAACACTCGCGTTAAAGAGTAGGTAACCTGGAGAAATCGAGTTTTCATCTGCTCTATTCAACACGTTCAAATCCCCAAAGAAATGCTGCACGCACTGACAATCCTGCCATATGTCTCCCTTCAGTTTTATTGCTAAGAACTGTCCTTTATCTGGCAAGCCTTGTCTCAAGTTAACCATTTAGAAGTGACTAACACAGGAGTCCCAATCTCACCAAGTGTTTGAAAACTGCCCCTCATGGGCCTCTAGAGACTTCACCTAGCCTTGCTAGAGTGCGTTATAAACTGAAAGTGCAGGCAGATTTACCAGTGGCTACAGCATAGCATGGCTTTAGTCCTCAGGTCTTCTGTAAGCACAGTATTTATTCTATTTTATGGAAGTTGTCAGACTTGCACATGAACCCCTGTCGCGGTGCAAGTTTGCTAAAATTAAGTACTGAAGTGTAGAAAGGTTTCTCAACAATAAATATCCAAACACTGATTTGCGTAGTTTAAGCCTGTAAACACACTTCGGCCAGAACTTTACACCTTAAAAACCTTCAATACATCAAGTCCCCCTAACTTCTAAAACCAAGAAACAATTGAGTTTTTTTCTCTTTGATTGGCTTTAAGTGTTAACATTCATCTCAAAAGATATTCTGAGGAACTACCACACTACAGGTTGCTCTAATTCTGTAGAGTCAACCTACCACTTGTGATCCAACTGAATTTCACTAAAACACACCTCAACAGCATGCATTTTAAGAGCAAAGCAAACAGCAAAGTCCTGTGTGCCTGATCCAGGTAATGCTTCTCTTTACACAGAGGACAGATGTCTGTCTGCCTACAGGGTCAATTATTTACATGTCCAGGATGAACTGCAGAAAAATGACAGTTGGCCTGCACCTTAGCCCAAAATTTGTTCCTCTTTATTCATCACACGTGATACACCTACACTTCATTGTGGATCTTAAGCCACACTTCAAAGCCAGTCAGTAAGTCAGGGAAGGAGAAAAGCTAAAAAAAAGCAGGGGGGAAATACCCGAACATACACCACAGCCTTGTACTTCCTTGCACTGCTTCACTTGCATTGTTTTGAAATCCTCCTTAGAGGCATCCAATTGCTTGTTCAATACTTGAAATTATTAAAAAAAAAAAAAAAAGAAAGTAGAAAGGTTTTCATTAATCGTGTCTGTTATGCTATGTAACAAAAAAATCCTAATGCTTAGCAGGGAAATTTTTGCATCAAGACTTGCTACTAGAAGAAATTTACTTACCTAAATTGGTATCTGCTCGGACTAGGAGTTGAGTTTTTTCATTTCCTGCTGGTTTTAAGTGTAATGTTCCTACTCCTTTTTCTTTAAATTCATTATCCTTCTTGTAGAACAGTTTGCACCTGTGCAAAGAAAAAAAACCCCAAACAACCTCACTTGTGCAGACATGTAACGATTAAATACAAAGGTATCCCCCAAATACACCCGCAGAGGCATGTGTATACATCTGACCCACAATTAGCCACTAGTTTAACAATAATCAGGAGTTAAAGATTTGTGCTACTCACAGCATGTTATTCTTTCTGACCTTGTTTCATGTGCTTAGATAGTACTTCCAGTCCAGAAAGAGGCAGTTAATTATTTCTTTCAGTATTGAAATGACAAATGTATTACTTTCAGGGAAAAAGTAAAATGCATGGCAACCTGTACTCAGGGTGTATAAGGAACAGTAATTGTAAGCTACTGTTTAAAAACAGTAACTACAAAACTGTAAGAAGTTATATTCAAACTTCTATGTAAAATTTAAAAACATTTTTTAAGTGAAGCTCTAATAAACCTAATGCCATTGCTCATAAATTAGCACGTACCTTCTCTCAGTTAAATCCAATGACTTTTTGTAGGACAAATTCTGTGCTAAGTGTTATGCAGGCATGGACTACTGAACATGCTTTGAAAAACTGCTTCTAGTACAGCTAGTCTCATTTTGAGCTTAGAAGTACAACTTGTTCACTCCTCCATACAACAATCAGCATTTTCCAACTGAAGAGTTTCATTTTACTTTATGCAAGTAGCTCAGCACCTGATTTTTCAGAAGCACAGTACATGATTTCTGTGCCACAGGCCCTACGAGTTAAACCGGAAGGCAAAAACATCTTCATGTGCAAAAGAAAAAAATCACAAGGAGAACGGAAACTAGCTATTAGTCCTGTGTCCAAGATACACAAGACTTTTAGTAAGATTTTACACACTTTTGTCTGTAATTAACTTTTAAAAAGTGTAACTTCATATTCTGTGAAAGCTTCCTAACAAGCTTTATTAACTAGGGAGTCAAGAACATATACGTCACTAATTATGCACTGCAGTGGTGAAAAACAGCAATATACAGGTATGAAATTTATTCTCCAAGTTGTAATTCTATTCACTATTCCAACTTAAAGTCACTTACTTCTTTGAGTAGAAAGCATCATCCTCTTTTACTTCATTAACAATGACTTTTGGTGGCTCTTCTTCCTCCTCTTCTCCTTTAAATATAAAGTTGTAATATGTTAGAAGTTGTGCACATATAATCTGGAAGGTATTTTTGGCATTGTATTAGAACTATCTTATGCATGCTATATTTGACATGTATGTGTGGCCTGCCAATAATTGCCAAAATACATCTAAATTAATGTGGCCTCTGAAGCAGTTTCAGCTGCAGGAAAATGTCTCACTTTCTTTGCATTCAGCCACAGCCCTCGAGCAACTTCATGCTCATCTTTAGTTTAAATGGGATGAAAATACCCAACCTCCACTAAAAAAAAAAAAAAAATCTAAACAAAACAAAAAAAAAGCTTAGTAAGTCGAACTTAAGTCAAAACCTTATGTCAGGGGAAAACAAATACAACATTTCAAAGAATAGTCTCCACAAACAGGCCCAACTAAAACACAATAAATACTTCCAAGAGCCAGGTTTAATTCAGGGGAAGGGAATTAGTTGCAGGAATTGCAGCCAGGACAGGGGCAAGGTTATGCCTTTCCAGTCCCTCAACTGCTAAGATTTCTATCAACTTACTGTGCCCAGCTTAGGTAAAGAGCAGAGTAAAACTGCCACGAAGTATGTAACTTTATTGGCTTTACAGTCTATTAAGTAAGATTTATGAAACTGTTCTCCATCTTAGGCATTCTACTGAAGAGATCTCTTGATTATTATTAGGAAAAGCAGCAGGACTGAAACGTCCAGCAGGCTCAAAGATGAACATAGCGGTTGCTTTAAATGTCATTGTTTCAAGTCTTGTATTCAGCTAAAGAATTATATTCTATTACAGAAACTACAAATCGGACAGAAATACATGGGTTTTGATAACCATGTACTGTTACTTAAACGGTATGCAAGACTGAGATATTTCCAGATTAGTGGTACAGTTTTGCACAAATTTAAGAACAATTATGATCTAGTTCAACTCAGTATTATTTAATCTCTGCAGTATTCTTAACTTGCATTCACAGTTTATCAGTAAAATAGTAATTTGGGATAGAATTTACCTTTATCGTCACTATTGCCACTTTCTGTCTGAGCTTCCAGTACGTTGGTGGATACTGCAGTAGCAGACTTAGCCTGGTTTGTGTCTTTTCCAAACAAACCTGAACTCCCAGGAGAAAAAGAGAAACTACTAAGTGTTCCTGAACCAAGGGAACCCAAAACAGAACTGTCAACGCTCTTGCCAAAATTAAATGAGGCTGTTGATGCAGCTCCTAATGATGGGTCTTTTTTTTCTGATGCAGCTTCAGGTTTTTTGTCCAAGGTATCCTCAGTTTTGTTGTTAAACAAAAACGTTGATCCTTGCTGTAGCTTTGAATTCCCAAATGCAGAAACAGACTCGGAGACAGGTGTTTTGTTGCTTTCGTTTTCAGAGCCACTATCACTGCTGCTTCCATGTTGCTGTTCAATATTTGCTAAATACTTCTCATAGTCTCTGAAGATCGGTGTCAGGTCACATAGTGGGTTTGTGTTTACATGCTTAACTATCCAGTCACGCACAGAGCAGTTTAAAGCTGCTAACTGTTTGTGGTAAACACTAGAGCTACAAACTTTACTCTGAGCATAGCCAGATGAGGACGGTTGACTGCCACCATTGGCTTTTGGACTTGCAGCTTTTTTCTCAACAAGTGCAGTAGTAGTAGGACCATTTGACATTGTGGATCCTATTAGAAGGAAAACATGGTTTAGAACATGTTTTTTCCCCCCATTCTCATAAAAGCATAATATTCTTGATACTTCTTTATCACACCATCCATTCTTGCTCAGTGATGTACCTTCTCTTGGATCACAACACTGTGTACCAGATACTGCGGTACGAGGAAACAGACAATGCTGTGAAACAGACCCAAGATCCCTAAGTTTAGAAAACCAAGTTAATTCAAGGATAGACAAAGTAGATGGAGCACACAATTATACATTAAAAAAAAAAATCCAAATAGTAACATTTAAAAAATTGAAGTTTTTTATTTCACTAAAACCTCCAAAATCTTAATTAAAACTTTACCAAGCTGCAACAGTTTTTAAAATAAAATATTCACTCATCTCTTGCTACTTGTGCTTTAAAAAGCTCTGAACACACTAGCCCAGGATTTTGCATGTTTTGGAATGGTTTTCATATAAAAACCAAACCAAGCAAATGAAGAATATCCTCATTAAATATTTAAATTTATCCTAATTTAGTTAAGCTCACTGATCTAAGTTACTCTAAACTTCAGACTCCACCATTTCTCTTCTGTGGCACGCTGACTCTAGGACGCTGTGGCACAATCAACATTTCTGCATCTCCAACACAAGGAGACAGAACTAATATTCCTCAGGGACTAGTAAAGCACGGGACTAGAGTTAAACCTACCAAAATATTTCAAGTGCCTTAAAACATAGGTATAAATATAAGAGATAAAATTCTAGTAAGACTGTTTGCAATGTAAGATGTACAGGGAAAAAAGGTTAAAAGACTTTAGCTACGCAGAATATACTTAGCAAGAACTGCAAAAAATACAGAAACAAGAGAAGAAGAAAAACCTCTCACACAAAAACTGCAGTCCTACTAAATGGACACTTTCCATTAGCTTTTTAAAATTAAACTCAGAGAATTTAGATGATTATTTAACTGGAACATGCCAGCAGCTGTTTTATACTATTCAGACAGTATCTTATGCCAATGTCTTCCATTCCCATTTGTGCCTATAAAGCTTTTACCTCCAGTATTAGATCAAATATGAATGTAGTTTCCACCTCTTAAACCTGCATGCATTTGATAACTTGTCTCTCCAGCAGCCTCAAATCTTTTTTAAAAAAAAAAAAAAATCTTACGAAGAGGAATAAAGTCTCAAAACCTTAGAACCGGAGGGGGTTATTTGTTCTTTCACCATTAAAATAACCCTATGGATTTTCTGGCTGAATTTGTTGATAAATATGTCTGCTTATTTAAAACTTACCAAATGCTGATTGTGTTTCGGTGGTGGTCTTTAAACTGCTGAAAGGAGTGCTAGAGACACTACTACTTCCATTAGACAGCCCTTCTAAAGGCTTTATGCCTGCACCATTACCAAATCCACTGAAGCCACCTCCTCCTTTTCCAGAAGGCAACATAAAGCCTTTAAACCCTTTAAAAGCTCCTCCACTTTCAGACTAAGGAACAAAACAAAACAAAAAAAAGAGAGAGACAACAGGTTACATACATCTCCTCCACAAAAATCCTATCCCCGCTTGATATTCCATTTATTTTCCCCTGGCTCAGGGTGTCATTTCATGCATTATTCTAAGTCAGCTATGTAAACAAAGTTAATAGCTTCCTTATGACACATATTGCTACTATTTTTAAGGGACTCAGATGTCTGGTATGAAAATAAACTAGATCTAGGAAGTAGATACATAAAAGTTGTTCAGAGCAGCGGATGTGTTTGACTACCTATTTAGACATTTATAGCATCTTGTTTTCCTTAAATAATTACAGAGCAATACAAAATTGCAGGCTTATTTTCAGGAACGTAGCATTTACAACCACAATTAAAAGTGAAACACTTCAGGCCACTCACCAGAACAGCACACTGTGGTCACCTATGTGACATTTAAGTGATTTACTCAAAATGTGACTGACCAAAAGAAGCAAAGATAGACTATAGTTGATAACAATCCGTGTGCTTTCTGCCGGTTTTTCATTACACAGTTGTGAACACTTATCTTCACAGCCATATTATTTTATGGTATAGTTTCTTACATGTTTTTATAAGATATAGTGTGATTAACATACAAATAGGCAATGCCACTTTTAGGTACTACATATAATATCTTTTGAGGTAATGAGCACTTGTTATTGGAATTAGAATTTCAACATCTTTGGAAAGCCATCAGAGAAAAAGGAGAATTGCTTCTGAGTTTCATCTGGTTTTTCCACTGAAGAAATAGCAAGAACATAGTGATTTTAGGTTCTATTCTACTATCTGGCCTTGTGGGGACAGGTTCTGTTTCCTGTTGTGCTTTACCTTTTCCAGCGCAGTCCTCTGTTTCTTGTTTCTAGGTAGCTATTTTTATTCTGGCTCTCTCTGATCAGTCCTACCTAACTCTCTCTCTGGACATTCAAGTTAACCTGCAGTATTTCTTTGCAGCATTCTGCTTGCTTCATTTAGGAACTTCAGTAAATGTCACGTTTACCTTTTCGTACATATTTCATAGGTTTCTTATGCAGGCTCAGCTGTTCTGCCATCTTTTCTGCCCAGCCTATCCTACCTTCTCTTCCAGCTTTGATCTCCAACAGCCGACTCTCAGCCTCATGACTATTTCTTTTACAATCACTTGGTTCCCCTTTTCAGCCCATTCTGTTTTTCCTATTCCATTTGCCCCAAATCTTTCCTATTCAAACTGTGGTTTATTTCTTGCATCACCTCTTCCCAGTACAATCCTTAATTAACTGCAGCCTCTACCACAATCGTGGCTAAAACTACTACAGGTAAAAGTGTGATAAGACAGCTTCCTTAATTACACTGCTTGGACAGCAAAAGGAAAAATCAAAAGCACAGGAAAAAACAATCTAGCCCCATCCAATCCAAAAGCAATTTGAGTGATAGGTAAAGTTTCTGTCCTATTTCTAACGTGGTGCATGCCCGGTTTGTTGAAAGGATGTTTCATAGAAAGATATATATGGCAAAGTATCTGTCAGAGATTTTGGAAAGGACTACAATTTGGTTGGACTGGGTTAACGCTTTCATGGGAACTAAACCGATAACAAAGGCCAATTTCCTTTCAATTTTCAATTTGTTATTGTGAAGAGTAGGTGGCACTAAAGCTCTTCACAGGGGAAAGGAAAAAAAAAAAAGTAGCAGCATACTTAACAAAAGACATGTTTTTCATTCAGAACAGCTTTGTATTTTGGCTTTTACTTATTTAGCCTCTGAGACATCCCCCAGCCCTCCAGAATGGATAACTAGTAACTTTCAATTTCCAGGCTTTCATCTCTACAAAGAATGAATCCAGAGCAGTTTGAAAGCTGTTTTGCCTATCTGTAGATGACATTGTGTCTGAAACACTCTCCATTTATACTTCCAAAATACACATCTCTCTTCACCCAGTCAATAGTGGTATTACCTCTTTTTTCATTCTAGCCTTATTCTTGCTGTGGAACAGTAAGCAAAAATTACTTTGCATGTGTGAGTGGACTAGCTACATATACCTTCTAAACGATAGCTTTATACAGTATGATTACAAGCCCAAAGAAGTAAAAACGTGAGCATGGATGTCACATTTTGCAACTGAGTCAAACTACAACACTAATGGTCAGTGATGATGTTACCTCTGATCCAACATTACGGCGCTTTGCTTTTTTAATAGCTCTGTTCTTCAGGACTTCTTCACTAGCTACTGAGAATGTTCCCACCTTGAAGAGGAAGTTATGGAATCATTAGTGAAATTCTCAGAATGTACAAAGTCATCATAGTCTGAAGAGACGGCTTAGCTGATACTTTCAAAACTGTCTGTCTTGTTCTGCATTAACATTTCCCTTTGTGCAATCTCAATTTTATTACAAGAAATTCAAGGTCTTTTATTTAACAAAGCCATAAGATATCTTTGCTGAAGGCAATCTGTCAGTATTGCAGTGTTACAAACAATCTTCAGTTTGAAGAAGGTATATTGAGATGTATGCTATAAGTCAATCTCCTGCAGTCTGTTGAAGTATTAGCAAAGGCAGCTAATGACTAATTAGCACCTTGTAATAAATCAAGAAATTTAGTTTTCTTATATTGAAGTTTGTGGAAGAGTACTGTCAGTTTTCTTTCTCACGTTTTATAGGCCTAAACATTTAATACTTTTAGTAGAACAGAAGCTAGCACAGTTTGGAGATCATACATAAGCCATAAGTATGAGACACTAAGCACGAAAAATCTCTTTTTATAATCAGATTGAAAGTATCATTTTACTGCTTGCTTAATTCCTCTGTCTCTGTAGGGACATTCAGCTAAGCACTCCAAATTAACATATTTCTGAAATTAACTATTACCTTTAAAAAAAAAGAGACATAAGACACGAAGAAAATGTATCTCAAGAAATCAAAACTACTTTTGTGAACTCAATAAATACCCATCACACATATGTAGAGTTCAAAAGCATTATGCATTTTAACGAGCCTGGGGTTCCCTTCAGAAATGTAAAGTTCCACTCCCCTGAACTGCTGATGTCATTTTAACTGTTAAAAGCTGCTTTGCCATATGGTCAACAGCTATTGGAAACTTTATTTTAAAAAAAAGAAAAAAAAAATCACTTACATAAAATTGTCTTTAATTGCTACACTTTTAACCCATTTTACTGTAGATTTAACCCACAAGATAAATGGCACATGTAAATATCTACCCTGTTACCTGTGGGGGCAGGCAGCAGGGGGATCTAATCTTACCTCCTCAGCCTCATCCTCCTGATCCCAGTTTCTGTCAGTCAGCTCCTTCTCTGCAATTCTCTTTGCCATTTTTCCACAGCTGTGTAAAAAAAAAAAGCATTTAATCAATTGCACAGAATTAAATTTTAAGCCACAATAATCTTGAATTTCTATTACTTAGAACAAATAATGGGAATCAAAGTTGATATAGAAGTAGGTTAAAACTGGAACAATAGTTGAAAACCAGGTGTTTCTAACAACTGTTGTGGCAGCAACAATCAACACCACTTGAGATTAAAAGTCTGCTGATAAACCGTATTTGATCTTAAATTTAAGCAACAATATTATAAGTTTTCTTTAGCAGCAATGCTGGCTAGAGAAATTCAGTCCGATAACCCATATACCTGGTCACCGCTTACTCTGAAGGGCTGCAAAAAAACCCCAAAATATGAGAAAAAGATCTGGTTAAAACATTCCATATTCCACTCCATCTTGCCTCAGGATACCCATGTAAAATTCACGAGAAAACTTAAGTGGCTTTATAGCATCTAAAGTAAATAACAATGAGGATCTACTGACGCAACTGGACAGAAAGCTTGGGTAAGAGCAAAGACAATTCTCTCCTACGAAAAAACAGGATCAGAATAATTTTACTAATTAGAAATCTGAAAAACAAATTGGATTGTTCTTTCCTCCAATGGACATAAAGCAGATCATAGAGTGATCACTGTAAGCATCCAATCATTTCGCTAGTTATCTCTGTAATGTAAAGGAAAATCAACTTTGGAGAGGGAATGTCTGTAGTAGTTCTGAGTTCCATTTTACTGAAGTACAACTTAGCAGCTGTGTACAAAAACAATGAATCCAGCGATGATATTTTGTATCTGAGAGACCTGGCAAGCAATGGCATTACTCCAATTTTATATGAAGGGTTTTTTACTAACAATGATTATATTATCTGACACTAAACATGAAAATTTTTCAAGGAAAAGATGTAGCAATTTAAGTCTCAAGGGAGCACAAAAATTAACTCTTAAAAATCCATCTTAGGTTTATGATTAAGACTTGGCCAGATTAAAAAATAATTTTAAAAAATCCACAAATAGCTGAACTTCAGAGTTAAAAATGATAAGAATACATGATTACAGAACATGTTTAGACGGTGAAATATTTTAAAACAGAACAGTAAATCCAGCTACACAGCAGTCTTAAAGAGATCACATGTCAAAAATCATGACTTTTGGTCTGACACACCTCACAAATAAGGTCAAGTTATTACGATCTTTTGGAACTACAGTGACAAAAGATCGTTTTGTGTAAACACTTCAAAATGCCCTACTCCACACCATCCTGAAGTAAAGGTCCTACCATACCCTCCTTGATTCTCTGCAGACTGGGTAATTATTTAAATCAAAAGCAGTGAAAAAAAACCAATAACAACAAAGCAAGTAAACAAAAAACTTCACTAAATTATTTTAAAGTCCAGTTTCCCACAAGGGTATACAAACACTTGCAACCAGAGGAAGACAAGATTGCATCACTTTGGCAACAGTCAGAGCTCAAAGGCTAGTAAAACCTAGAATTACACCATCGGATTCCAATGGAAGATCAAATTACCACTCAACCCAGCCACTGAAGCATGGCAAGCACATTAACTAGAAAACCTGTTCTCCACTAATAGAAAGGGGTAAACCTGTTGGCCTTGGCTCCAGGTTCTTTGCCCCTACCTGTGTTTACAAGGTTTCTCAAACACCAATAATGAAAACAAGAGGAGACAACAGAATCTAACATACATGAAGACAGGATCAAGAGATAAGTCGTGTGAACGTGATGCTCAGGGACATGATTCAGTAGTGGACTTGGTAGAGTCAGGTTAATGGCTGGACACGATTTTAAAACATCTTTTCAAGCTAAATAATTCTATGATTCTGTCTGTTTTCTAACCGTGAAACAAGAGCCAATGCAAAACCACCTCTACCTGATATTCATGACCTTCAGGAAGTTTTAGTGGCAAATGTTCTGAAATACTTTGAGGAAAAGCTCTTTTTATCTAAAGAAGTCACAATATAGATGTTTGGTTGAACAACTAAAATCCACCTAGTATTACAGCTGCCCTACTTAACGCAGCAGTTTGAGAAAAAGACTTAATTTAACATTTCCACTTCAACACATCACCAATCTACCATAAGGCTACAAAACTTGCGCTGCTGGAGTGCCCAACCTAACACCAGGACGGCGAAAGAAGGCACTGGTATCTCACCACGCTTGCCAGACTTACAGACATGCGGTGAGACCAGGCCTAGCGCTGCAGGCGCTTTTCCATCCCGGGCTGGGCGCCGGAGCAGGAAACGCCTGCGGCATTTGGGGATGCGGAAAAGGAAGCGGCTGACCCGCGTTCCTCCTCTCCCGAGGAGATCGTCGGTTTCGCCTTACGCTCTTTCGGTTTAGCGTAGAAAGTCCCGCTTCCTTCCTTCCTTCCTCAAGGCCTAGCTGCAGTCCCCTGCGGTAAACCCGGCACCCCACACGCAGCTCCGCGCTCTCTCACCAGCTGGACGCGTTTCTGCCCCGCCGCCATCGCCCCCCGGGCACAGCGAACCAGGCCCTGCGGAGGCCAGAGGCTCCAAGGGTGAATTCCCTCCTCGGCATCCCTCCGGCTTGCAGTCCTCCCGCTGGAGGCCCGCGGGTGACACCTGCGGCCGGATCAGCCCCTCTCCTCACCCCTGTTTGAAACCCACGCGCCTTCGGGAGGCAGGGCGGGAAGGCCCGCGGGGCGATACCCGCCCGCGGGGGGACGCGCACACGGCCGGGCGCCGTCGGGGAGTGGCCAGCTCGCCGGGAGAGGGGACGATGCCCCTCTGGGGACGGCGGCGCGGCCTCCCTCCTGCTCGCCCGCCCTAAGCGCCTCACCCGGGCCGACGCCGGCCTCCCCGCTGCCCCGCGGCGCGTCCCGTCCCGTCCCCCCTGCGCACGTAAAAGGCCTCAGGGCAGGCGATCCCTGAAGCGGCACCGGGGAAGCGTAGAGAAGAGGGGAGAGCTGGAACTTACCCCCACCGGGCGTCCCCTCACGGGCACGGGGCCAGGCGGGCGGGCAGCTCTCCGCCGCGCTGCTGAGCTGCGGAGCCGGGGCTGCGGCGGGCAGGAGGCGGAGTCTGGTCGCAGGCTGCCCGAGCCCGGAGCCCGCTCACCATCCCCCGGCCGGGCCTTCTCGCCTCCGCGGCTAGCCGGCGTCGCCTCCCCCGGCGTCAGGCCGCCGCCGTTGTGTCGCTCCGGGCAGACGGGGAAGAAATTGTTTTTTAAAAAGCCAGAGGCGCCGGCCGCCGCCGTCCCCCCGGCCGCCTCCACCGCGCATGCGCCCTCCCCCCTTCCCGGCGGCCCGCACTGCCGGGGCCTGGGGG
>JAVSBS010028718.1:11454-24487 GCA_033124195.1 Coracias cyanogaster
GAATCTCTCCAGAGAAGGAGACTCCACAACCTCTCTGGGCAGCCTGGGCCAGGCTCTGCCACCCTCACAGCAAAGAACTTTCTCCTCCTGTTCAGGTGGAACTTCCTGGGTTCCAGTTTGTGCCTGTTGCCCCTTGTCCCATCACTGGGCACCAGTGATAAGAGTCGGGCCCCATCCTCTTGGCCTCACCCTTTAGCTATTGGTCAGCATTGATCAGATCCCCTCTGAGTCATCTCTTCCGCAGGCTAAACAGCCCCAGGGCTCTCAGCTTCTCCTCATAAGAGAGATGCTCCAGTTCTCTCAGCATTTCTGTAGCCTCCGCTGGACTCTCTCCAGTAGTTCCTTCTCTCTCTTGACCTGGGGAGCCCAGAATTGGGGATCCAGATAGTCCAGATGTGGCCTCACTAGAACAGAGTAGAGGGAGAGAAGAACCTTCCTTGACCTGTTGGCCACACCCCTTATCAGTGCACCCTGAGATGCCATCGGCCTTCTTGGCCACAAGAGCACACTGCTGGCTCGTGGTGAACTTGTCCACCAGGACTCTCAGGTCCTTCTCCACAAAGCTGCTTTCGTGCAGGCCCGCCCCTCATGTGTTCTGGTGCAGGAGGTTATTCCTCCCCATGTACAAGACACTACACTTGCCTCGAACCTTCACTAGATTCCTCTCTGCCCAGCTTTCCAGCCTGGCCAAGTCTCACTGAATGGCAGCACAGCCTTCTGGTGTGTCAGCCACTCCTCCCAGTTTTTTATCATCATATTAATATCATTACCTTAATTAGAATTAGCTTCTGGTTAATGTGCTCAGCAGGTAAATCCCAGAATTAAAATAAATTATAGCCATGTCTCACACAGGGCTGGTTTCATAAGCCAAGAGGCAGAGGAAGGCACAGAGTGTAGCTGTGTGGGTTTTTCTGCAAGTGGCATCGTGCAGCCTCTCACAGCAGGGTTTAAATCCCATCCATGCCCAAACCCTTCCTGGAAAGTGGATGCAGAGCTCTGTACAATGAGCTGGGTGGTAACAAACGGCTTCCCACAGCCACGTCAGGTGAGCACAGGGAGAAACCCCCATGAACACCAAGGAGGAAGGAGGCTCTGTAGCTGTAGCACCCTCCTCCCCCTTTTCCATTTCCAAAAATGAGCTTCTGACACACATCGAGCAGCTTTAACCACTGCTGCGTCACCAGGGGCTGGATATTCCCTCCCAGATCATCCACTGAGAGGCATCAGGAGAAGGTGAAAGCAAATAAACCTCTGGCATGATAGCAGCGATGATCCCAGAGGTCCTGGGGTGAATACAGATGAGGTCTGGCTGTACAACAGGGGGTTTCAAGTACCTCATGACAACCAGAATAACCAAATATTCCTCTTCTGGACAATTATCATCACTGGGTATTTAACAAGTGCTTGTAAAATGTGTACTTTTATAAAAAATACTTTAAAATCCCCTTAATAAATGTCATTTTCTATTACTTTTCATCTTCAGAAAGAAAAAGAGTATGCTCAAGAATGCTTGAGCAATGCATTATCTTGAACTGCTCTCTGAATAACCAAAGCTTCCAAGAGAGTAGGTTTGATTTTGTTTACAGAATCATAGAATGTCTTGGGTTGGAAGGCACCTCTAAAGGTCATCTAGTCCACCTCCCCTACAATAAGCAGGGACACCTCTAACTAGGTCAGGTTGCTCAGAGTCCCATCAAGCCTGACCTTGAATTACTCCAAGGATGCGGCCTCTGCCACCTCTCTGGACAACCTGTTTCCAGTTATGAGGGTTCATCTTGGTGTGCGTTCATTCCCATCTCTCCAGCCGGGAGAATCTGCTGCTGCTGAAGTGCAAAGGTGACAAATAAAAGTCACGAGAATGCCTTCAGCTCAGGCCCCCTCTGTGTGGCTGTGTGGTGGGACGATGGTCCCTCCTTGATGGCATCATGTGGGTTTGACAGGGACCGTTCCTGCTCCAGGACCGAGCAGGTGTGGGGACAGCGAGTGCTTGGCTCCCAGTTCTGTATCTGTAGAGGATAAGGGCAAACCTTCAAGACATGCATGGATGGGATAAGAGCAAATAATTTAAATATATATGTATAAAATGATGTCATAAGGGAGAAATAACCTCCCCAAAGTCATACCCCTCACCAGAACAAGCTTCTCCCAAGCCTAAGCCCCAGCCTCTTGCTGTGTCCCATGTTCCCGGCACTCTGAGCCACCTCCTCACATTTTATTTCTCCCTTAGAAAACCTTTCCACACTAATTTGTCCTGAAGATTGAGCGGCAACAACTTGGTCACCCCCTTTTTCCTATCACAAGCTGCTATTTCAGCGCATGGTCCCTGGCAGCTGAAGTTTGTCTCTGGAGGAGTCTCCTGCACTGGAAAGTTTCACTTCATACTCCTGTCCCTGCATGTGCAGAGCAGCTGCAGCTTTGCTCGGTGGTTAATCATTGCTGGAGCTCGGCAGAGCCCAGCAATCATTTATCCAGTGGAGTCACCATCTCCTCCCATACCCCAGCACCCTCCTCCATCACCTTCTCTCTCCTCCAAGAGCCCTGCCTTGGTAGTCTTCATGGGTCTTATTTAAAGGGACTACTGAATTTTCCTGCAAAGTGACCTCCAAATTCTTGTTTTTCTTTTTAATATATCTATTAAATTTGGCATCAGCTACAGTGTAATCCTTGCACTTTATCCCCAGCTCTCCTCCCTTGTGGCCACCTTGGAGCTCCCACCACACGGGAGCAGGAGCAGCTCAGCTACTCCTCACCCAGCTCCATGTGTAAAATGGCATTCGAAAGCACCAAGCCAGTTTTTTGGGAGAATAGGTGGGACAGAGAAACTATTTTCTAAAAGAAATACTTACAGCACATGAAAGTATTTATTTGTGTAAGAAAAAAAAAAAAGGCAGCTGTGGTGACCTGAGAGCACCAGCGCAGAACGTCCCCGAGCCCAGCTCACCTTCAGGCCTCAGTGAAAGCACTGCTTTAAAAACTAACAGGCGATCATTGGTGTCTAGTACGTTATTTCAGGCTGATTTCCAAAGATGAGGGTCTGACCATAAGCCACTAACTTCTAAACCCACTGGCTGGCTGTGGCCCAGCTCTGCTGTGGCCAGTAAAAGCACCAGTTCCACCAAAACATAACAATAATAGTCTCAGCCCCAAACTGCTGCCTGTTTCCCACTTTAAAAAAGGAAGCAGTGAGGAAGCAGCAAAGCTCACCGGTTTCTTGGTCAGCTGACAGTCACAGGCTATGGGAGAAGAGGACTCTCGGTCACATGGAAGACCCAAGGACTCAAGGAAGCCTCAGGAGACACGGAGGATGGTTATTGCCACATAATGTGCGAGGGGTTGTAGAGGGAAGAAGGAGAGGTACATGGCAGACATTTGTTAGAAACCACAGGCACTGGTATATCCTCACTTTATAGCTGCAGCTAGTAGAATAATTTATACCATGTGTTATGGAGGTACATCAAGAGAGACTTTAGTGGGACATGCCAACCAAAAAAATAGAGCGGAAAACTATTGTTCAGTACAGCCTAGTAGTTGATGATCACCCAAAGTAACTTCATCCGTTTCTTCTCTCGTCTTTAAGGGCCCCTTTCTTTCAACACCATGCCAGAAAAGGGAGAAACCAGCATCATTAAACAGCATCCACCTCAAAGACCTCAAGTAAGACAAGTTTGAAAAGCTCCCTATGAGTAGCTCTGATTGACCTGTTGATGTAGGCTTTCTTGGGGACATGGGTACATGCCACAGTGGAGGAAAAAAATATCCGATGGCAATGCAGGTAGGATGGCCTATCTCTAGATGATCTAGATGAGTTTTGTCACCAGCCCAAATTTGATACCTGATAAACATTGGTAAGATCCCCTCTCAGTCTTCTCCATGCTAAACAGCCCCAGGACTCTCAGCCTTTCCTCATCAAAGAGATTCTCCTGTCCCTCCAGTCCCCTCAGCGTTTTCGTAGCCTCCACTGGACTCTCTCCTATAGTTCCCTGAATATTTTTTTAATATAATAAAGAAAAGAAGAGGCACCAGACGGCATCAGTTAAACCCCCTCCACTCTGAGCTGTGGCTCTTGCCAAGGCTGGTGGCTTCAGAGAGCAGAAGCAGCCACTAACTAGTGAATAAGGTGTCCCTGAATTTGGTCAGAGAATGAGGCAGCAGCACCTGGACTGAGTCCAGCTATGCCCTGTGAACTGTCACGCAGGATCGCAGCCTCATTCAAAGGTCTCCCACCAGCATGTAATTTCAGTCACCGATTGCCCCATCCCTGGAGGTGTTCAAGGCCAGGTTGGATGGGGCTTTGAGCAACCTGGTCTAGTGGAAGATGTCCCTGCCCATGGCAGGGTGTTGAGACTAGATGATCTTTGACATCCCTTCCAACCCAAACCCTTCTATGACTCCCTATTTCCATTACAGCCGTATTTCTGTATTATGAAAACACTGATGACACTCACTGCAGGACAGCAGCACTGTTAATCCTACCCCGTGCTTCTGCCATTGCTGATGTGCAATGTAAACTGCACCAGCAAAAGCCCTTTTCCCTGTGGGAATATTTTCAAAGACAGCGGAGCAGGATGACGTGGCCTTCTCAAGGACTTTTAGAGGATTTTGGTCAGAGAGTATTTCCACAGAAAAATCCCATGAGGTTCACAGAGATGGAAGAGAAGAGTCAATGTTCCAGCCTGTGACACAACTTCAGCTGAAACCCTGAGACTTGACTTCCCCGCCGGGCACAGCGAGATGGGCTGATGTACGCAGGGGTTTATTGGCCTTTAGCCACCCCGGGCTGGCTGCCTTGGTGGCATCTAGGAGTGATGCCCAGCCGGGGCTGCAGGTTGTGGTGTCACATGCTGCCATCTAGTGCCATTTTTTAAGCTTCATATTCAGTTTTGTGGAGTTTTCTTGATGCTGAGAGACTTGTGAACTTGGCGTTTGGGGCTGACGGGGAGCGCTCGCTTTATGTGATGCTGCTGACTTCTTTTCTCCTGCATTTTTGCACGGATTTACAGGATGCTTCAGAATCACAGCTCAGGCTTTGGCAGCAGTTCAGTGCAAACAGTCAGAGACATGTTGCCATTTATTCTACACTAGTTCATATTAAAGGAGGGAATGATGTCCCACATAAAGTGTAAGTCAGTTCTTACTGATGAAGTCTTTGATGATGCTCCTTTTAATTTTTATGGAAGCTGTACTGAGAATCATAGCATTTTTTGGGCTGGAAGGGACCTTTAAGGGTCATCTAGTCCAACCCCCCTGCACTGAGCAGGGACATCTGCAACTAGATCAGGCTTGTCAGAGCCCTGTCCAACCTCATCTGGAATGTTTCCAGGGATGGGGCATCAACCACCTCTCTGGGCAACCTGGGCCAGGGTCTCACCACCCTCACTGTCAAAAATGTCTTCCGTCTAGTCTGAATCTACCCTCAGCTCCCATTCTGGAAGGTGACACTAGCAATATCAAGCCATGAATTGACCCAGGATCATCTAGTAGCTTGGCAGGATTTAAGAAGGCAACTTAGATCCTTAAGATAAAAATCCATGCTCAGAGCCCTCTGTAAAGCAAGTCTCTGCTCACTTCCATTAGCCACCAGGAAAGACACTTTATCTGCAGAGAAAGGTCTTACCTAGGCTAAAGTAAAAGAGACTGGACAGGGGTGCTCTGAGTCTCAGGTAACTGGGATCTGCCCTTGGATTACCTACTAGAAGACTTTATATTCAATTATGATACATCTCCATGTGTCATTTCCAAGCTTCAGCTTTGATATGAAGCAATCTGAGCTGGGATTTGTCTTCACTCTGGTCTTGGCTGGAGCTTTGGGCACTGTTGAGGCTCAAAGAGAAATACCTACAGGGATGCAATTAATGTCAAACTGGGTTTTTGCTGCTTGGACTGTAATGCAGAAGAGTCCCCCAGCTTTGTCCACTTCTGAAGGACTAAAGGAGATGTTCATCTCAATGAGTATCTACTAGAGATGCCAATCTCCTTCCTGTATCCTAAGCAGCTAGGCCAGAACTGGAGTTAGAAAAATGTCAGGTTTTATGATTGTGTGGAACAAGTAACACTGAATATTATAAATATTGGACTTGTAGAGGCTTGAACCCGCCAGCCCTCCACAAACAATCGCTCCTGCAAAGCCATGGTGTCAGCAAGAAGTGTCTGCAATCTCCAAAACGAAGGTAAGGTCATGGGTTGCACTCCTTGCATGGGTCATTACTGGCTGGAGGCTCCTTTCCCTCACAGTTTGGACACCTCAAGGAGCAGAAGTTGGTGTTTTACACCATATGTGCTCCTGTCCCTGGCTGAGCCCTGGAACCAGCTGAAATGTCGGCATGTGGGTGAAAAGATACAAAATAAGGGGTAAGTTTCTGGATCTCCAGTATGACATCTGCCTGGATGAGGCAGATCTGCCGAGCCAGGGCCTGAAGTATTTTTAAGGCTAAAGGTTTGAGGACCACTTTTTAAAAAGTCTGAGTCACTTGAGCACCCATCGCTTGCACTCGGGAGGGAGAAACCTGCAAGTGCTGCGTGTTGTAAACACCCTGTGGAACCCAGGACATTCAAAAGAGGTTCCTCCCTTTGGATCATGAGATTATCTTGGCCAGCCAACCCACAGCGATAACACCTTGGGGTGCACAAGCACGTACACATTGTTTTAATGAAGATTTTTTTCTGCCTTGCCCCAGAGCTGTGAGATAAACTGCAAGCGCAATGAAAACCTGTGAGAAATTGCTGCAAGTTGGTCACGTAGATAAAAACTCGCTGCCTTTATCTGGGGGACACCTGAGGGGCCGGGTGTGGGTTTGTGAGCTGGTGGCTGCTTTTTTCTCTTTCAGAAAGTGAGGGTGTATTTACTAACCTTTTCAAACACCTCGTAGGCTCTGGAGAAGAGGGAGCAAAGCCTGAGACATCTCCCTGGCAGGCGGCAGCACTTGCACAAGCTGCAGATGCTGGACTTGACCCGCAGGCGCCGAGAGGTAAGGCTGAGATTAATTTGGGGTTAGGCTGGGGCTTCCCTTCTTGGGATGGGGGTTTGCCCATCCTTGATGCCTCTGCTGTTGACCAGGAGGCTTAAAGCCTGTTGCTGGGAAGGTCAAATGAAGCTTGCGGCTCAGGCAGAGAAGAGGAGGGGAGCATCCTCAGGGAGGTCAGCAGTAATTACTTCAGAGTTTTCCAATGCTTTGCCCTCATTTGGCCTTGGCTCATGAAGAAATCAACAATCTCTGTTTGGGTCACATTTTATCACATACCCAGTTTGGCAAATATCATTTCCCGTGGTTAAATTGCTCAACTGCATAATTATTTGTAGTGCCAACTCGCTAACGATAGGCCACCTCAAGGTGTTAGAAGGTGTTTCCTCCTCTGCTGCTTGTGTTGATGACTTGTTTGCAAACCCAGGCAGAGCTGAAGCGAAATCTCCACAGGGAGGCAAAAATAAATAAACAAAAAATCAAGGAATCCAGTCCCAAGAAAGTCCTTGACGATCTCCAGACACGTGACAGCGCTGAAAGCCGAGACCTCGTGCCTGCTGAGCACAATCAGCGTTTTCATGGAGATGACCGTGGTAAGTAGAATAATTTTCCAAGGAGATGTAAAACTCATCAGCCTCTTAAATGTCATCAGAGAAGTTCCCCTATGGAAACTGCTTCCATCTCCTGCAGTGACATGGTGCAAGCTCAAAAGACTGAGGGGGGAAGCTTGGGAGATGTGTTCATAAGGCAAAGGATGCCTCAGAACAAGCTGCAGGTCTCTGGACGGCTTCTCAGATAGCCTCCAGACAGACCTGTGTAGATGTGAATGATGAGCCATGGAGTAGCCATAGGGGCATAAAAGCAAAGTCCTCAGAGCACTTACTGTCCCCAGTGAAGGGGCAATCAGAGCAAATCTCAGCCACCACTTCACACTGACATCCCCAAGGCATTTGCCCTGTTCTGCTTTGCTTGCACGTGACAACCTTCAGCACAGGCTGGAAATCCACCACTGAGGGTAAAATTGCTTAAATCAGTGGAAAACCTCTCTGCCAGGGAGCTTCCATCAGGAGAAAGGGGAACAGACCCGGCTGCTCCTATTCCCTTGTTTTTCTTCACCTCAGCTCTCTTCTGCTCAGGGATAAAACTGTACTGGCTTTTGCCAGCCTGTATATTTCCACCAAATATAATCCTGAGTATATCAGGCCCTACCCTGCCCAGCCCTGAGCAGGGTGTCGGGTCTTACAGGGATCTCTCAGGATCTTCTCTACATGCCTCCAGCTGCCCGTAGCCATTTCCAGCCAAACCCTGCAAGGCTGCGCAGGCAATTCCACAAAATTATGATTTTATTTTTATTTCTTTTCTCCCCAAGGAGACAGGTGGGATGGAGCACTCCCCACGCAGCGTGATGGGGCTGAACACTCTCCAGACAGGAGCGGGAAGGTTGATCTGTGGTTCTGCAGGGAGCCACGGACAAGGGATTTGTTCTGGGACACCTCCAGCACAGGGTCCGAGGAGTGGGAAAGGGAAGAGAAGATTTACCGCAAACCTACACTTGTGAGAACCAAGACAGAGAGAGTTTCTCTCTTTGATGACTTCTTTGATAGGGATTTTTAGTGGCATGGCTTGGGGTGAGAGGGACATGCTGAAGAAAAAAGCCCCAGATCTGGTGGGGCTGAAACCTGCCTGGATGGATGGACTGAGGGTGAAGACACGATGTTCTCAGTAAGTGGCATTTCTGGGAGTACAGGCTGGTGGAAAGGAGAGCTGGAAATGAGGAGATCGCTGATGTAAAGTGACTAATGACTGTCTGGGCTATGTGGCTGAATCAAAATACCTGGAGAAAAAATATCTTGGACTGAGCAGCATTGAAGTGGGAAAGAAGGGAGAAGAAGGAGGCTGGCAAAAAAAGAAACCAAGCAAAAACTGGAAAAATATTCTGGGTTAACCCCAAATATTAAGTTCCAGCTGAAATGAAATGTTTTGCTTGTCTTTGGGTTACTCAACCTTTCTGTTTAACTTGTTTTTAGCCTTATATCCTTGTCTAAACCACAAAAAACCAGTTCAAAATGCAAGACAAAGTAATTCATTTAGGAAATCTTTAAAATAAATATGCTGGCATTTCTAAAATTCCTTCTGACATTTTTTTAAATTTCCTCTCCTCCCCACTCTGGACACAGAAATACATGTACTTTCTTCAGTGCTAACCTCTCATTTTATGGAAAATTTTCTGAAAAAGCTGGCTTTCATTCACTTGCCTTCTTTGTCAAGGGTTCAGTGCTGTGCAGTTGGACGGTGGAAACTGAGGGACCTCCAGCATCTCCTGAAGACACACTGGTGGTGCTGGTCAAGGCTGCTGCATCCACTGAGAATTTGAACAAGCTGCCTTATTATTTCCAAGTATACTGAAAAAGATGTTATATGAAGGGTATCAGATCTATCAAAGAGATTCTTGTGGTTTTCATCTCTCCTAAACTGTATTTTTTTCATAAAAGTCTCTGCTTTTCCTTTGAAAATCATTCATTATCTGAGAGGGAACTTCACCCATTTCTCCTGTCTGGTTGCCTTTGTAGGTTTTTAAAGGCCACTGCACTAAAGGTGCATCAGCTTTGTGGAACAGAGTAAGTCACATACGTAAAATTATTCTCTGGGATGTCAGTTATGAATCTTACAGTTATTTTATTGTGACAAACTGGATATGTGGGGGACTGGTGCTACACAAGGGAGGGACAGAGCCCATCACCAGCCCTGGCTCTGGGAAAAAGACCTGCCTGATTCCCGGCATCGTTTTTACCTCTGTTTTGAAGGCTGATGAAGGGCATTAACCCTTCCTCGTATCTCTTGTTTGTCTCCTTAGGTTGCTTTCCTCTTGTTCTCTCTAAAACCTACCCAAGAGTGTAACATCTTCAATTCAGATCACTGGCACAGGGCAGGGATTCCAGGATTAACAGATACGATAATCATCACAGCAGCTTTCATTTCCTTCAGCTGGAAACCTTATTTTTCAAGCCAGAACACCCAGAATAACTAGGTGTGGTGTCAGTTCTCAACTACCCAGGACAGTGAAGGGCTTGAGTAGCTCAGGACGGACGAGGCGTCCCCTGCACCATTGTCTCACACACGTGCTACCTCCCACAAAGCTGTTCTGGATAACGCGTCTGTGCTGCATCCTCAGCTTCCCAGATTACATAGCCAGAAAAAGAGCAGGAGAGTCATTTTTACACATATTTAGAGGAATTAGGCACCCATGGCTGACTCAGTTTCAGCGGTGTTTAGCTATTTGTCTCTCTCAAGGTTTATTGAAACTCCTAGGCAGAGCAGGAGCCTGGGACCAAGGCCTCAAACCAAAGCTGCAGCCACCAGCACAGCTGCCCAGCACCGAGCTCCTCTGTCCTGATTTCACCTCTCTCTCTTTTTGACATCCCTGAATGTATAGCCCATTACAGCATGTCTACCTGCTTCATGGAGGAAACTGCTCCTTGGAGAAAGCCCACGTGTGAGGTGTGATTTCACAGAAAAGCCAAGAAAACAAACCCCAGCAGAGAGAAGGAGGAAGATAAATTATTTTAATGAGAAAGGAGAACTGCTTGTGGCTAATGAGTCTGTGTCCAGAGTCTGTCTGTTTTAGAAACACTCCTGAGAACTTTTCTGATAAGCATGGTCATCGTGTGCGAGCTGGAAATATCTTAAGAGCTTTTAATTCGATGTTGAGGGTATGCTGAGAAGGTCAATGATTTAATGGGCTGGAACAATTAATCTGGCACTTGTCTATACACCTGTTCTCTTAATGATGTGACACATCTCCCTTCTGTGTTCCCATCTGTCAACAATTAAGCTATAATTGGTGGAAATGCAATTTATCTCAGATAGAGCTGATTAGTTTTCCAATAATCATGTTGCCAGCACTGGGGAAGAGTGCTGCCCACGGAGAAGTGGATGTGGACCAGTCGATCCATATCACAGACTGTGCGGAGAAGAGACTCTGAGCATTAATTTATCAATTTATGGAGTGCAAAATTCGCTCTTGTGGAGGCGATAAAACCAGCAAACCCACCTTCTACTCCTGGTGCTCAAAATTGTTTGACCGTGCTGCTCTTGATTGTATTAATGCATCATAACCTGTAGAGAGGCAGATGGCAACTCATCCTCTTCTCGTGTTTTCTAACATCCTTCCAGAGGCTAGAGCTGAAAATTTTTCCTCTGTTACTAATGGTGAAACTTGGACTTTTCTACAGATTACAAAAATGGAAAAAACCACCACCACTCAATATTAGCTCATCATTTGAAGACTGAGTCATGACAGCCAACTATGGAGAGGATGAAACTTGCCACTCAACATGACTGAGCACACACAGCTTCCATCCCACCACTGAAACCAGTGTCTGTGGTTTAGCAGAGCTCCTCACCTTGACCCTGGGGAGGAGAGGCTGGAGCCCGGCTGCATCTCAGGTGGCAGGGATGAGTTTTCAAGGATAACAATGAGGAAACCAATGTGGGGTTTGATTTTGTGGTATGGAGCAATGCGTTGTCAGAGGAGCCAAGAGGGAAGGTTTCAGAGCAGGCAAGCCAAGTGGGATTTGTGACCTAATTCTGGCTATCTGAGGGCTGTGAAGCCAATATAAACCAGTCACCTGCTCTCTTTATAGCTGAGAGCACGAGAGGAGGACCAAGAGGTATCTCCAGGGAGTGACATTTCCTTCTCTCTGTCCTGGGATGGGGTGAGTTACCTGCTGGTTATAAAGGTGTTTCTGTATCTCACACCAGCCACCCAGCTTTGAGGCAAGGCTGGACCCATCCTATGGGTTAGAAGTGTCTCCACAGAGGAACTGTGCTGAGGCAGAGGCTGCTCAGCCCTAGTGCAGCACCTTCAGAGAATTTACCTTGTCAGTTCTCACCAAAATGACAAAGAACGGAGATTTTATGCAGTTAATGACGTGGCTACAGGTATCAGCAAACGGCACAGCCTCAAGGCAAGGGGAGATGTAGGTTCTGTAGATCCCTGCCCCAAAGCACAAGGACACTTGATCTTCCCATTTAAATGTTTCTGGTAGTGGTTTGAACGTGGCCAGAGCAACCCAAGTTCCTCCTGCTCAGATTTAGCTGAACCAGTTCTGCTGAATCGTTAAAACGAAATGAGAATGCTCAGCCTGAAGCAGGCAACTGAGCTGGGGGAAGTCAGCACCAGAGGTTAGTGCCTGGCAAAATCGTTAGCGATTAAACGTACAACTTATAAGAGATGTCAATGACCCCCACCTCTACTTTAAAAAGCAGGAAGGTTTTCCAGAGACCCTGCAGCCAGGGTTGCTGTAATATCTCTGTTACTGTTCCTGAGCAGAAAAATCATTTACTTACACTTACTAAAGAGAGGTGTTGGGTAAATAAAGCCGAACAAAGCCACGCTGTAGCTGGGTCTCATCAAATAGTCTGGATTAACGTGATTTTCTAACCTTCCTGGCCTCTGTCCCACCTGCTGCTCGGGGTATTTGACCTCCCCAGGAATGCAAGTTTTCAGCATCATGCAACATCCTCCCTTCCCTGACATACACACATTAAAAAGCGGAAAAAAAAAACCCCACCATCGAAGCCACTGGGATGTATCCACTAACCTTATTAAACCCTTTATCTGCCCTGCTGCGCTGGAAGGTGTGTGACAGGCAACTGGGATTGCTTCAATCTGCTTACACAAAGCTGCAAGAGAAAAGCGCCCAAGAACACCAACTTGAGCAGCTCCGTTTCAGGCTGTACATGAAGATTAAAGTATTATCATCAGCTTGAAAAACATCAGCCGTGGCATGTTTGGGTTTGTTCAACTAGGCATCCTTGGACTGTGCCACGGCCCTAAACCTGTTGTTTTCCAATGCTGGAAACATCAACAAACCCCTTGTAGTTTCCAGCTTTCTTTAAATAATTCCTGAGCAAGGTCAAGAGATGCCACAAGGGTCCCCTGATAGATTAAGAGGAGGGAGGCAGCTCCTATTTCTCTTTTGAGGCTTTTTACCTGCATCCTGGGCTGCATCAAAAGGAGCGTGGCCAGCAGATCCAGAGAGATGATTCTGCCCCTCTGCTCTGCCCTGGTG